>JAODJW010000091.1:543469-560308 GCA_026777045.1 Hyperopisus bebe
AGAAGCCCCGCCCTCTCTGTCCCTGATCCTATCCCTCATCACCAGACCCCAGAAGCCCCGCCCTCTCTGTCCCTGATCCTATCCCTCATCACCAGACCCCAGAAGCCCCGCCCTCTCTGTCCCTGACCATATCCCAGCTTGCTGGTCCCTCACAGCTGTTGGCTTTCACGGGAGTGGTGGCACCAACCTGCCCCCGGCTCCCCCAAACAAGTGCAGAATGTGAATTTAATTGGTATTAATAAGACCCATGTTCTGGTGCACGTCACGGCCCATGATGGATAACAGTGTTGCGTTACAAGGCCGAAATCAAACTGCTCTGAAAGGCAAGAGGCTCCGAAGGCTAAACCCTGAAATACTTCATGTTTGAGTTAATAGGGCTTTTATGGGCACCGCAAGCTGCACGTGTGGCTGCACTGTGGCTGCACGTGTGGCTGCACTGTGGCTGCACTGTGGCTGCAACAGGGTTTGTAAATGTGTGAGTTACTGTGCACTTCTCATCAGCAGGGCGGAGTGTGTGAGGCTGCGCTAAGCACGGCGACCGTGCACATGCACTGTGCTCACAGCAATAAAATATCTCCGTTCCTGGCTGTAGACACCGTTCCATTTCGGCTCAGACAGCTAGCAGCGATTGATAGGAGGCTGGAGTAATCCTCAGAGAACACAGTCTTTCACACAGTCTATCCTGCTCTCTCGGCTACTGTTTATTTTCAAAAACAACACCCCCCCCACTCAATACATCTGATGGGCGCTGAGTCAGACTCGGGGGGGGGGAGGGGGACTGTATTGCGGAGTTCTGAGAAGTTTCTGAAAGTGGTGAAACATGGCTTAATCCCCTCCCCCACCCGCCGCCAGCCCACAACCATCTGAAGCGCGGCGAGCTCCGAAACGCTACGGAATGTTCCGGAGTCTGACGCCCCGGTCACATCATTGTTCCCGTGTGTGCTCAAACTGTGGGCTGTGATCACAAGGGTCACGCCTGGGTTCCCGTCTGAAGGGTGACATTCCCGTAAGAGCGGCCGCTCCCCCCACAGCATTTACTGTATCAACATCCACTCCTGCTCTGCGCTTTCAAATTCCGCTAAATTTTTTCATGGCCCGCAGTTACTATCACTCATCCTGCCATTGACGATACGGTAAACAGGGTTTCCTTACTGTTTACTGTCGCCGTACTATTCAAGCAGTGTGATGATGCTCTATTAATTCTACATAATGTCTCATGGATGTACATAGTGACAGACATTTTTGGTTTTGCATCAAGACTCGGAAAAGTAGTTTGGTGTCACAGAACAAGCTGAACCTCGGAGTACAGCTCACACTGGTCTGTTTGTGTAATACATGATACATTTTTATACTGTGGAGAGAATCAGTGACTCTCCAATAGCAGGAAAAGTACACTGCCTGGCCAGAATGAAAATGTCGCACAGTTTAATATTTCGTTGGACCGCCTTAAGCTTTGATTACAGCATGCATTCATGGCCGCATTGTTCCCACAAGCAGATACAATGTCTCAACATCCAGATTCGAATTAAAGGGGCCCCGTTATGCGTTGCCGGTTGTTCCCTTTCCTTCAGTCTGTTATACAGCTTTATGTGCGTATAAGCGGACTGCAAAGTCTTAAGGCCCAAAGTACTCGCCAAAGGGAGTAACTCTCACCACAGAAACCATTCTTCTCTAATCTGCCTGAAATGTCTCGCTGGAATTCCAGCCTTTACTTCTGTGACACGGTGAGGTCACCTTGTAACGCAATCTTTATTGGCTGCCTACCTGCGAAAATCTGCCTGCAGATTACAAGGCAGGGGCAGAATGCCTAGGCCAAACTGACCAATTAGAGCACCCTGGGCTCATCGGGGGTGCGGCTTAAAGTTCTAACAGAGCATTTCAGACAATGAATAAAGATGTACAGTATTAGAAAAACAATGTGGTTGTGGAACACTGAAGAATGTAAATCTATTGTAGTAGACCCCCAAAATAAAATTATGAACAGTGAAAATGAGCACAATGGGACCCCTACAGTTTTTCACTTCTTTTGACAATGGGAGGGTCGAGCCACTGCGTAATGTCGTCCCCAGCACATCCCAAAGCCACTGCGTAATGTCGTCCCCAGCACATCCCAAAGCCACTGCGTAATGTCGTCCCCAGCACATCCCAAAGCCACTGCGTAATGTCGTCCCCAGCACATCCCAAAGACTTCCAGCTGGCTTAAGATTGGGCTTCTGTGGTGGCCGATTCATGTGTGAAAATGGACCCTCATTGTTCCTCAGCCACTCTTTCACACTTCTATCCCAATCTGGGCGTTGTCGTCCCAAAATATGGCCGCGGCATTGATAGTATAATAATCCATTGATGGTATAACCTGACCATACCTCCTCACTCCCATCTGGAGACACCCTCCTCACTCCTATCTGGAGACGCCCTCCTCACTCCCATCTGGAGGTACCTCCTCACTCCCATCTGGAGACGCCCTCCTCACTCCCATCTGGAGACACCCTCCTCACTCCCATCTGGAGGCGCCCTCCTCACTCCCATCTGGAGACACCCTCCTCACTCCTATCTGGAGGTACCTCCTCACTCCGCGAAGGGCTGTAAACTAAGCCAAGGGCATGTGGCTTACATTTGTCTGATGTCTCTAAGGGTGCATGCATCCCAGATTAACATGAAAGAAGCAGTATTTTTAGCAGGGAGTCGCATTCCTAGAGTGGTCTAATTGTGCCTTTCCTAAAGCAGTTCAGAAACTCTCTGTCTGTTAATCAGGGATCCTGGTTGAGGACCGGCGCTCTCCCACGCTTCTGATGCTCGCCAGCCCCAGCAGCCAAAAGGCCGTCGTCACGGGTCAGGAGTCAAGGCGCTCTGAGGAGTCTCTGTCACCTCTTCTGGGGCAACCCAAGCTTTGCACAGATTCACTAACGGTGATCGCAAGATTTTAAGTCAGTAAAATATCACTCTTATTTCATGGTTTGACTTAAAACCATCCACCATGTTTATGTTACTATTACATATTTGCCTGGGTAAATATTTTGATATTTTATAAACCCATGAACTAACAATTGACACGTAAACCATTTTTATCAAGCCACAATAATGTTACACAGCTTTTAGGTAGATTTGCCTAATATTTGTCAATATATAATGTATCAAAATATAAAATAGATTTCTGTGCAATCCTGGATGGCATAAGGGGTTGCAGAAGATGGGTATAACATAGAGGAGAGAGGTATAGAGCACACGCTGATACAGCGCATTGCCGCACCCACCACACAACAGGGCACCTGAGGGCAGCCATGTGGTTGGTGATACCTCAGCGCCACACGAGTTGGAACAGTATGAGGTGTTTTCTGGTGGCTGGAGAGCCAGTCCTGGGTGCTTGCAGGGCTGGATGCAGGTTAGTATCATACCCAGGATGAAGGAACTGCAGGTTAAGGGCCCTTCTCACGGGCCCAACAGAGTAGAAGCACTCCTGACATTCACGGGATTCGAACCAGCAACCTTCTAGCTGCTGGCACAGAGCCCCAGAGCCACCACTCTGCTCTCCAGGTATATATACAGTACAGTACATATACTGTAAGTCAATGAAATATATAAATCGCAGAGCACTTTACACACGTTGTAAACGCCATTGTAACTACACAGCAATTGTTGACACGAGTAGATTTTGCATGATGCAGCCAGTAGACAAAATCCGGAGAAATCAGGATCATGTCATCTCTCTGTCAGCAGACTCAAAACTTCCCAAAAAGTGTGTAACTGGTTCACATCAGTATCACTGTGGGCAATTAGCAGCATGCTGATAATGATATGAGTCTTTGGCTGTAAGTGATGATGTCGCCTCAAGGCAAAACTCTAATGAACAATAATCACAACGAATGGGAAAGCGGGGCAGGCGTCCTGGACTGCAGCATGCAATAGGTCCTCCAGACCTCAAGGTGGAGCCCTGGGTAGTGATTCCAGTGATTAGCGCCCGCCTCCCACAGCCATCATGCAGTTATTAATCCTACTCTGTCAAAAGCTAGTTTGTGTAAACAGCAGGTTGTCTGTGACGACAAATTAGAAAAATTAGACTCATTCCTGCATGTGCCCCTAACAGCATTACCATGCATGTGTATTCCAGCTGCTTATTGCAGACAACATAGGGCACAAGGTGGGGGAACACCCTGGACAGGGGGTGCCATCAGCAATGCAGAGAAACCCATTATCTTGCCTGCACTCCTTTGGAGCGTGGGAGGAGCATGCAAAGCGCACAAAGGGGGAGTGGGGGCGGAGTCTGACCCCAGCACTGAAGGTGTCAGGAAACATGCCACCCATTGAAGCCCTGCCTCTCAGTCACTAGCATTAATGTTATTACATTCATCCATCCATCCATCTTCTGACCATTCATCCATATCATAATTTTATTATTGAACTATAGTTAAATAGCTAAGATCCTGAACCACCACGTCCAAATAAGAGAGCCATGTCAGAGACTAGCAGGCAGCACAAAGACGTGTCTCTCCCTCAGATGGAGAGGTCGGCTTCCCTGAGTGTCCCGAAGAGGTAGCGGTGATGCAGCTGCTGGCCAGTCAGAACGTCAGCGTCTCAGTGCAATTAAAAAGGGCCAGGAGGACAGCAGCCGGGCTTGGCCTCAATTAACCACATCGATATCCAATTAACTAATGACACGCCGTTAATGGTACTCCCACACAGTCTTTAGCGTTAATAAGTCAGTGACGCATGTGAATGCGGTCGGTAGCAGATCGCCACACTGCACACCGGCACTGCACTGGCCAGCAGCTCGCCATTGCCATGACGATGTGTGATGTGTTCCAGGTGTTTCTATAAGCAGGCTCCTGCACACAGACGACACAAAATCACCTCGGGTTCCTCAAAAAGAGCAACACTGTGAGGAATTGCTTCATCACCCCTCATGACGTGACTCTATCCTGTTAGCCCTTTAACTGCAATGAACAGGCATTGAAACATGTTCATTCCCTGTTCTGAAATGGAATTTCTCTGCAGGTTAATTAGGTGAGATAACATCATTAAGCACTATTAGGCTTATGTAGAGAATTAATTGGATAAGCCAGGACACGGATCAGGGGCTTACCTCTATATTTAATCATTTAAACAATCAGGAATAGCCAATTGAAACTCCTGATATACAAATACCTTATTTAGATCAAATACAGCACCTGCTGTATGTAATTAGCACAGTTCTCTGGTTAAATGCAGTAAATTATCTCCAACAACATCCCAGTTCTGTGAAACACAGGATTAAAGTGTAATATTGACATGATGTAATGTATGCGATCATCACTGCGAAAGGCAATTCATATTTGAACTATAAGGGAATGAAATTCCACAAGTTTTCTAGTGTAAGGCTTCACTCCATATTTTACTTGGGCTTTGCACTGTACTTTCTGAGCGGCGATTGCCATGTGAGTCCAGGGTCATATATTTACCATGCTTTGCATGGGGCTGCAGTGGCAAACTGAGGCAATGATCGAGCAGTCAGGAGCTTTAGGGTGTTCAAAATCACTCAGCTGCTGTGCCTCGTTCCCAGAAAACGTGTACAAACTCTCGTGACCTGCAGATATAATGTCAGCATCACTGTGATCATGTTTTGCACTGATTTATTCTTGGAGTAACAACTTACTCAACTTTGGCTGGTATGCCGTGCAGGACAGCATGCGCTACTCCTGGCTGCAGCGGCTGCAGATAGGGGGCTTGCTAGTGACGTCTGGCACGGGGGCTGCTGCGTGCCCTTGTATGTGCCGCCTTTTGTTGCGCTTCCACAACAGGTGTAGCGCTTGCCGCTCTTTGTCCCGGAGACTCGTCTCTAAAAGCAACTGCTGTACATTATGCATGAGGAACCTTTGCTGCATAATAGATGTTTAGAAAGGCGTGTCGAGCCTTACTGCTGCGGCTCCATCATTCTAACTGATGGTGTGGGGAACAAAGCCTCTGTTTTCCTGCGAAGTCAAACTGTAAATAAAGAGGCAAAGTCCAATTTAAAAGCTGTCTTAACTCAGTGAGATCTGCATTAATAATAAATAGACTCTCACACACAAGCCTAGATGCCATCTGGTAGATGCGTCCATGAAGCTGTAACCTGTGTTGAAACCTTATCCTGGTGAATGTATAATTAAATCTCTAACAGATGAGTAGAAGGCAATTTTGGAAGAAAAACTGACAGGTTTCAACTTCCATACGCTGATAATGCATGAGAGAAAACAGCTGAAGTCAGGTCATGAGGGCAGGATTGAGGAGTGAGGATGATCTCTTACAGCTAGTAAACTGGGACAAACTGGAAACAATGTAACGAGATGAGGGAGTGAGATTTGCATGCAGTGAGACATGCATGTAGTGAGATATACATGCAGTGAGAGATACATGCAGTGAGATATGCATGCTGTATTCAGACACACCAGCCCAGTATGATAAATATATTTTATTTTTTAGATATGAAGGGTCCTGTAGTTATTAGCAGTAGCCAACACTCATACACCCGAGAAGATCCAATCAATGTGTCTGTCATTAATGTATCTGGATTGATTAGCTGCCCTGTCATTCCCAGCATGCCTGGCAGCGCTAAAGCAGACGCTCCCTTTCTCATATTGTGCCCCCATCTTCCATAGCGGCAGATTGGGCTTCGCTTCATAGCCTGAAGTTGGTGGCTCCTGCACTGGACTCGAATTCCTCCTTAATTCCATGCTCATTAATATTCAAACTTTCTCCTCCTTTCACTGCTTCATGACCCACCATTCGGTAATGTCGGTGAGGGTGGGGCCGGCTGGCTTGAGAAAACCAAGGCAGGATGCGAGACACCTCGCATTCACACAGGTGCAGCTGCTAGGCCGCATGTGAGGCACATGGCATTCACACACATGCAGCTACTAGGCCGCATGTCAAACACACAGCATTCACACACGTGTGCCTGTTAGGCAAACCGGATAAGGATCATCACCTTCCATCCATCACATTCTTCAAGATGAAGGAAGAGGTCCTGTGGACTGTGCAGGAAAGAATAACACAGACACCATCCAAAGTAATTAAATGATTCCTGGGTGAAAGATTGTCATGCTCTCTCAGAGAGTTCCCCAGTGCTGCCACAAGCGGCCTGTGCTCCCAGCTTTCCCGTGTGGAGCTTCCATCAGCTGTGTATACTGTTCATGAAATGTTTAAGCCACAAATGAATTTGGTAATTGCTCAGAGCTGTTGTTGATGAGGTCAATTATATACTACATGCCCTAAGAAATGCATTCCTGGCAACTGCTCCTCAGATACATGTGACTACGATACTTCAAATGTGTATTGATTTTTAAATAACTGATTTAGTTATTAATGGTTGTCTTTTTGATGAAAAATGCAAAACAATTCACTCTGAGACCAATGTTCACCAAAGAGATGGAATACTTGTAGGTTGGTGGTTGATTATATTGCGGCTCTCCCTCAGCAGGCTGTTAGCCTGGAGCAGAGGCATTGGTACCTCGCACTGTTCATGGCCTTCAGTCCGCATGGGCGTCCAAGCTGCGACCAAAGTGAGCAACATGTCTGCCGTGGGTTTATGTCAGCAGCCAGCACAGCTGATAATGTCTGCAGCGCTTTCTGAGATGTTCTGTGCGGTAAAAGAATTCTTAAAGGGTTCCAGTTGTTTCCTAATAATACTGAGAGTGCAGAGTATTTATATATTGGGATTCAGGGCCCCTTCCTACTTCGTTTATTGCATAGAGCTGGTATTTCTGCGGGTAGGATGGTAGCAGGTATGCACAGGGTCACTTCGGTAAGCAAAGCAGACACATTGTGCAGGTTTTTGACCAGAGAAAAAGTGGAACATTTCACTGTAATTCGCTTTGCACATCGTCAACACGAGGACTCTGTTTTGCCTGGGGTCTGTTTTGTTATTTTAGCTGAGAGTTATGAATACTGTATGAATCTCCAGAGTGAGTAAAAAAAAATAAAAATAAAAAAATTAATAAATAATGAACAGGAGACTGAATAGCGCCAACTTAAATCTAGATGGATTCTATTGTACTATTTCAATAATACTGAAGCCCTTCTGTTGCCTGCTAAGTGTTGAAGTAAATAATGCTGTAAGTGGCCTAAATGCTGACGTTTATTAAGATGCATTTCAAGAAGATTAGGCCTGAAATCATACAAAGGCTGCAAAAATGCAGAATGCCTTTCCTGCTTCTTCTTTTTTGTACTTCAACATGCATTAAATATACCGTGAATTTCAAAATACAACACATATAACATATGTATTTTGCGGACACTATAATTTGCACGTCATCTTTATGATTGTTCCTGTCGCATGGCGCCATTCCTCGTACTCCAGCACAGAGACTTTAAATTAATTTAGAGGAATATCTGTCCACATTGTTAGCCAGGCCGTCTGTAAGGCCTGCATCTAACAAAGGATCACACAAGCTCCGCGGACGGAGACACGGGCCCCGTAGCTGCAGCTACGCAGTAACCTGGCCCAGGAATGCTCTCCGTATGGCTCCGCAGCCACACTCAGTCTGACGGTAATTAAAGAGGAAACATACAGAAGAGCCATTTTGCGAGTGGATGTGCAGCTGGGGAGAGATTTCCCCGATCAGAGTGCCACGCTCTTTATTATTTAATCAAAATTAATTTCTCAGGCTTCTCCAAGTGAGAGCTAAAGGGATGCCACTCGGCTGAGGGAACCATCCTCGGTGCGAGTCCCGCGAGTCCTCGGGGAGCCGCGGCAGAGTGGCTGGCAGGGGGCGCTCTCTCCATGTCCTCTGGTATCCGCCGCGGCCAGAGTGACCGAACGTTCCCAAGGAGAGAGCACAAAAAGGCCCTTTAGCAGCCCAGCGTTCCCATGGTCTCCGGGGGTCTCTCCCAGCGGCGGACGTCGCTTCCTCTGGCCTCACTGCAGCGGACTCACTGCAGAGGTGCACGTATTGGGGCTGCCGTCCTGGACAAAGGAGCAGCTCTTTTCTGGGCCTGGGACAGGGCAGAGGGAATAGGCAGGCTAATTGTGTTTGCCAAATGCCTCTGCTGAAAAAAGCATAAAAAGCAGCTTCTGAACACTGCTGGGATCTGCCGCTGTCGCGGGTACAGATGTGTGCTATTAAATCAAATAAGGTCATTAAAGGTCAGAAATCCAGTGTCTTATCTCTCTAATTGCTCCCTCTGACATAAATTGCTTCCAACACCACACACAAGAAGAGTCAAACTAGAATTTATGATAAAGGAGCGAATGGACTGCAGATCTCTTCACTGCACAGCTTTGTTGCCATCTGAAGTGCTGCAGGATTGCAGGATAGGATGCTCACAGCTAGCATGGCTAATTATTTCTAGGGCACTCATTTATAAATACAGTATCTATCCATTCATTCATCCTATGACTCCATATCCATCCATTAATTGACACACACACTCACACATGGTCACACACAATTTAGAAATGCAAGTTTTTGGACTGTGGAGGGAACCGTGCACAAACACGCTATTGTGCAAAATAAAATAAAATTTGAAAATCATTTAACATGCGTGTGAAAAATAAAACGGCTTGAGGCAGCGAACGCATGTGAAAGCTCATCAGACGGAATTCTGAGCTCGTCAGACGGAATTCTGAGCTCATCAGACGGAATTCTGAGGCCAGTTCCTGGTACGTCCATCCATCCAGGGGCAACGTGTGACCCGCTAGCTGCACGCGGGCAAGCAGGCAGATGCAAACGCGGGCTGACGGTGTAGCCTGGCCCAGGCTGTCGGCTGCAGATCCGACGTGACAGCCGTGAGCTGAGCGCTGATCCATACAGTATGCAGAACGTGCTGTGTGGCGGCTCGGATCGGTCCAGCTCGGCTCAGAGCGGCCCGCCTGCGAGTCGTCCTCCCGGTCGCCGCTCCGGCAACCAGCAGTGAACAAAGCCACCTCCTACCCAGCCCTTCCTGACAGTGCTCACATCCCCCTAAAAGTCCCACCGCATCGCTACCCTCGCCCCATTGGCTACAGAGAGTGCATTTTATTTGTGGGCTGATTTTCTGGGCTGAAACAGGGCTGAAATGTGTCAGCTGGACAGAGAGCAGCGGATGTTTGTCTTGCTCACGTTATTTGTATTTTTGTTTGTTTGATTGTCACATCGCTCTGGATTTATTTGCCACATGGTTGTGTACTAGCACAAGAATATTTAACGTGTGTCTTCTCTGGGAAATCCATGCAAGACCCCCCCCCCATGCGTGTTTACTGTCACATGATCAGTAAAGGGGTCTGGAAATTCCTGGCATGTGCCACATACCTGTGAACACCACACACACACACTCACACACACACAAACACACACACCCACATACAGACACACACACACACATACATACAGACACACATACCAGACACACACACACAGACACACACACACACAGACACACACACACGCAGACACACACACACGCACACACACGTGGTATTTCGCAGTTCCTGTGAATTTAATGCATGAGTGCGTTTAATATACCACTCAGAAAACATGAGCACCGGCATTATTGTTCTGTGACTCGCCGAGCCGGTCCTGCCGGAGCTCAGCAGAAGCAGACATGCCCCAATAGCGCGTCAATCTTATTTTCAATTAAAATGGAGGCTCATTGTCGCATTTCAGCTGAGAATGATGTTGAATATGGTGCGTAATGGTAAATTAGTTCTTTTTTTATTTTTTGGTTTAAACATACAAAGGTTACACTTTACTGGTTCTAAAATTTCGTGCTGATTTAAAATGTGAAGCAGAGATAGGATGAGGGGCTTGAAAATCTTCTGAATGCACCGGTGCCTGCAGTGAGGGTCCCGAAATGCGCGGAGCTGGGTGGGAATAAAGCGCAGTCACAGTCACACCACATCCTTTTAGGTACATATCAGAATGCACAGGTGCCTGCAGTGAGGCTCCCGAAATGCGCGGAGCTGGGTGGGAATAAAGCGCAGTCACAGTCACACCATATCCTTTTAGGTACATATCAGAATGCAGCCACTATTGTCAGCATAGAGAAACTCCCCAAAAGCAGAACGAGAAAAAAGTTGAATGACAGGCAATTCCCATGCAGTGTCACACTAATGGCACTAAGCCCTTTCTGTCATGACTCTCTGCTCTACCTTCAAAGGGATACTACAACACTACAATATTAGTGTGGGGTCACAAAAGCTGTGACTTCCAATATGGTAAGAGAATGCCACTGTGCATTATAATAGGAATTAACCTACTAGGGTACATGTGGCATCTAGTGCCCTGCTTGATTCTGCTTTTGCAAATGAGTCACAGCCAATACGGTACAGAGCATTACTAACATATAAATATAGCTGGTTTGCAGCTCTCAGCATAAAAATAACCAAACGCCCCTGTACTAAGAAAAGCACTTCAGAGAGATACACGTGTGTATATGTGCTTGAAGTAAATAGAATAGCATGTTTTCTCTTGCATATTACTATCGAAAAATTGTAATAAATGCCTTTGCCTCAGATGTAAATAAAGGAAATTCAGATTAAGTATCTTTGTTCATGTTTTCTCTTGCGTTTGTTATAAACTATCGTCGCATCCTGGCCATTGCGCTATAGTTATTATGAGCATTAAGCAGAGGCCAAGTCTGCCCAACGCCACAAAGGATACATGCAATGGAGTTGCGTAGCCTGCAAATCAGCAAAAGTCTTTATCTGCAATACACTTGAGACTAATAATTAATTAACAGGTTAGCTACTCAGCAACTGCAATAGCAGAAATCCAGAAGCACAAAACAGGAACCTAAGCTCAGATGTTTTATACAGGCGGTTTGGGGTCACAAATGGGCTTCATGGGGTTTCAGATTTGCTGGCCTGGTCAGGGTGGATTCAGCCACAAGGGCCACAGGACGCACATCGTCATTTTGCTTTGAGTTTGACATATTTCTGGGTCAACAAGGCAGGGGCTTGTGTTTCACTTCTTTAACCACTGTATGACATCACCGCATTAATTAAAACCAGTGTTTTCTGTTAAACGGTAAGGTGCCCAGATTTCTAAAGTACCTGTTCTATTGTGTATGCCTTTTGCTAAGGGACATGTCATAGACACAAAACAAATGAATAAGCTTACCTGCAAAGGCAATGTGAGAATGTGGACAGGGACTTTAAAACCATACAAGTAACCGAAAAAAAAAAAACCTATGTTGAATAAATGGTCACCACAACTTCAAAATAACAGGTTTTTATCACATCGTGGGGACAGTTGGTCCCCAAAATGTAACCAATCCCCCCCTACACACACATATATACGAACATTTGTATTAATATCTTTGTTGGGACTCTCCATTCCTTGCTATGGGAAAAACCCTAATTCCATAAATGGCAACCTTACCCCCACCCAGCCCTAAAATTAACCTTAAGTAACCAAAGAAAGTACAAGACTTTTGGCATTTTTAGTTTTTTGATTGCAGTTACAGATTATTGGTCCCCACAATGTCCAAATAACAGGTTTTTAATTACATTGTGGGGTGCCCCCACAATTTAATATATACATAACCACACACAAACACACGCACAAATGCACACATGACACTTAGTCTGGTGACCTACACAGCACACAGGGAAACTGCAAATATTTTTGCTTAAAAACAAACCTATATTTCAATAATGTTCCTTGTATTTTTTGCATAATATAAGAGCCTGTGTTATGCCTTGGATCTATAAAAATATAAAAAAGGAAGCGTAACTAACGGGAATGTGAGAGTTTTCATGTTCATTTTTATAATTTTCTTTACTTATAAGTGAAGAATTTTCTCTTTTCAGCAATATAATCTTAAAGCTATGAAAAACCTTTATCAGGAAGGAATGGCTGATTGTCAGTCAGCACAGAAGTGGGAATAATTGTGCATGTTATAAGATTTATTATGATTTTAAAGTAATAGCGATTATGCTACTCTTAAGACTACAAGGAACTGTAAGAGCGTGGCAGTGTGTTATTGCTTGCAGATGTTAGTTAATGCAGACTGAGGAGAATGTGAGCATGTGCAGATGTTTCGCCCATATCAGTGTATATTAAGACGCCATCCATAGTGTGTCTCAGGCAGGTCTGACGCACATATGGAAGCCAGTGACACAGTACATCCTCCGTCCTGGATGATGCCGTTTCTCACATCCATTTCAGACACGAAGCAGGCATTTCAATGTGACCTTCATTATGCATTCATGTCAACCTTTTTCTTTTTAAATCTATTTATGATTTCATTTTTTCCACTCCTGTTGTTCAATTAGTGCTTGACCCCTTTAGCGGAGATGTAAATTAAATGACATTTCGGTGTCGTCCCATATTTAAAATACTGTGTTAGTTGCGGATCATAAATGATGATCTTCATTCCGCAGCTAATTTATTCATTTAACAATTTCCCTCCAGAAGCTCCAGCAGACGGCTGTGAAGCAACCTGAGCAGAAGAAGAGCAGAAGAAACCCAAGCCGGCTGAATTTCTGATGGGTGAGCCCTGCTTGATGAGTTATTGCTCATAATTTGTGTAAGGATTAATTAACTAATTACAGAGAAATGGCTTTGGGCAAAATTTTGCTCTTGCTTGTCAGGCTACAATTTGTAATTATTTTAATCATTTCTTCTTCTTTTTTCCTCTAAGATTCAGATTTAACTTTAACCTAATTGTGTTTTTTGTGACATTCGGAGAGGACGCTCTTTCTCTGCTAATTCTGTAGCTATGGAAAGACGCTTTGCTGTACCGCATGTTACAGTCTCTGTTTTTTGGGCTGAGCCCATAAAGAGAATGAGGAGTCCTGTTTTTAAGAGCTGCAGCGGTGGGATTACTGCTCAGGGACGTCTGACGTGAGAGACGCCTCCCCGGCAGCGCAGAATGGTGGAAAGGCTGAGGCGTCACTCTTCATTAAGCACCAACTGACTGACAGCAGTTTTATTCCTGCTCTAACCTTTGCATTCTGAGGCCTGATCCATGCATTCCTCAGCAGGACGTGTTCCGGCAAGTACCCCTGCAGCCCAGGCTGAACTGTCACGAAAACAACGGCTACCAGAACGGGGCAGAAGCAGAGAGCAGAAGCAGAGGGCAGAAGCAGAGAGCAGAAGCAGAGGGCAGAAGCAGAGAGCAGAAGCAGAGAGCAGAAGCAGAGGAGAGAAGCAGAGGGCAGAAGCAGAGAGCAGAAGCAGAGCTTAACGTGCTCCTGCACTGATCTCCCCACAGTAATGCTGTGCTAATCAGCCATTTACTCTGACAGACTGTTGAGGGAGTAACTATCTATCTGTAGGGATGCCAACTTTGCTCAGCTGACTCGCATGAGATTTTCAATTTGAGACAAGTCTGCACAAGCATTTACATGTATGTAACAGTTTCATTACCTTGTAAATAGTCTGTAAGGTTTGCAAACTGCCCCAACGCTTTTGATGTAGCTCATTTTAGGTTTATAATGAAATAATATAGATTTGCCATAAGATCTCTTGTCTGAGCATATGATTCTGAAAGCATGAGTGCCACGCCAGATGTGCGAGAGTTAGGAGCCTTAGATCTGGTCGATTCATGGCACCTGCTGTCTCTCATATTCCTGTTTCAGGATGGTTCTTGGATCTGCAAGAGTCACTCTGTAAATGAATGATCACATGGCAGAAGGTGGAACATGAAACATGAAGGAGAATGATCACATGACAGAAGATGGAACATGAAACACGAAGAAGAATGATCACATGATAGAAGATGGAACATGAAACACGAAGGAGAATGATCACATGACAGAAGATGGAACATGAAACACGAAGGAGAATGATCACATGACAGAAGATGGAACATGAAACACGAAGGAGAATGATCACATGACAGAAGATGGAACATGAAACACGAAGGAAAATGATCACATGGCAGAAGGTGGAACATGCACACTGTCAGATTCTAGGCCCTGGAAGCACAGAATAGTGCTCATACAGTGTTCTAATGCACACCTCCTTCTTCACAGGTCACAAGGAGCATTCTAACAAAACCCTTAATTTAATCAATCTGGGTATCATTCTAGGGTATCTAAGACCAGACAATATTGCTGGCAATCTCTTTAATCTTACAGAAACAAGACTTCCTTTGGGTAAACAAAGTCCATGTGTTTGGGAGAACGTCTCCCACGTCTCTGTCTTCTTTTTGAGTCATCTGACACTATTTGAGTCAGTCAGAGTTAGGCGGGCAGCATAATCCTCAGAGGCACAGGATGCCTTGAAATTGTTAGCAGGAAGCTATGCCGCACAAAACGACAAAACTCCACAAAATTAAAATGCATTCTTTTGAACATCATGGGAAAACGTGCAGCAAGTTTCCGGCTTTGTTTTACTGTCGCTCTGGCGTTTGAAACTGCAAGACTGATTGAGCCAACAGTACCCAAGTTTTCTCTTTGAAGAGAGCCAAGGATGGAAGTCTAATGTCAGGCAGCCTCAGGTCAGCTGTGTAAGGCTCCTCAAATCTGGGTCAGCTAGCATAGAGAACCATGCAGAAATGTCTCACCCTTTTAGTATCATGTCATTGTTTTTGGCCGGTGAAAATAATTGTTTGCATTGCAAAGTAAATGGCTTGTTAATGTATGAATGTCAATCGTACAATGTGTTGTCCTATTCTCATTCGCAGTGCAGATAGTGGTCTTCGAGGCAAAGACAACATTTGTGGGACTTTACCAACACTGAGAAGCAGGCACAAATGTCCTGGCTTTGTGTGCGAGATTAATGGGGACTTGTGTGGATTGTAACGATTTCCTTCAGCCTCCAGCTGTCCCTGAAAAACAAGGTTGTGTCATAAAACACAAGAGAAGCTGAAAACAAAGAAGATATGGTATAAAACTACAAAGGAGATTTCCATGGCTCTCCAGAATTCCTCATGAATAAGAGAAAATGTCTGTCAGTAATTCAGTGAATGATCAGTTAAGCAGAACCCTAAGTGAATCCAAACAAATCTATTTTATATGTGCCAGACATCATACCGTAGATGGATAATTCAGATGCTTTTAATGTGAATTAAACACAGGCTTTTTATTCCGAATGGATGCCGGAGTTGGATTTCCGGGATCATTTTTTATCATAAATATCACAAAATTCCAAGTGTCCACACCAAGAACAAGGACTGACTTTTCCTGTATAAGGAAGAAAAACACAGATTCAGAAGCAGATATGACTACCTTTTATGTTTTTTTGCAAATGAGCAAATACAGTCCCTTCTCCATAATCTCTGATTTCTTGATCTTCAGGATATAAAGAAATTTGTGGAATATTAAAGCACAGCCATGACAAAAAGGATTCCCTTCTAAGACACACTATAGAAAGACAGTAGCAAACCATTCACAATTACTGAGCAGGAAAGGTAATGTTACGTGGGATATTATTGCAAAATCGCAGGACATGCTTGTTTAATGAAATATAGCTGGAGGTGCTGGTTTGCCATAAACTCCAGAGAGGAGCTTTGATGCTAATAAGAAGTGAATGGGCTGTGGGTTAAGGTTCAGGCTTACAAGCTGGCCTCAACGCGGCTCCTGAGCACAGTGAGTTCACAGCGCTTGGCGACCTCGCGGCGCTCAGCGACCTCGCAGCATTCAGACCTTGTTGTCTTTGAATTCCAGTTACTTTAACTTGTAAATTTCCTCATAAGTTCCCTTTGAACCTAAGCAGTACTTGGGGATTGTATTTAAGAGGCTACCTGGTAGGGTCCTCTGCAGCTGGCTCGGAAAGTTCCAGACGTCCCTGGGGCCTGGCTGGGCGGGGCTAGAGAAGCGGGCCGGCTTATCAGGCTGCGCGAGCGGCCCCGTGTGAACGGTGTGGGTTTCAGAATTAACATTTCTCTTCATGTGCTTTTAATAACCACAGAGAGAAGCCCCCAACCCCCCCCCCCCCCCCCCCCCCCCCCCCCCCCACACCC
>JAODJW010000091.1:568879-596723 GCA_026777045.1 Hyperopisus bebe
TGCTGTGGCCTGACCTGGCCTGGCCTGGCAGTGCCCTGTTCGCTTCCCTGCCCCCTCCGATAAAAGTATATCTCATTGCTGTGGTGTTAGAGGCTTCTGGGATATTGAAATTTCACTGCTCTGTGGCAGCAAGCTTTAACCTGCCAAATTACATGTGCTTGGTTGTGAATTTAGATGCTGAAGATGTCACATCTTTTTCCCTGCCTGTGCTTGAGAATTGCTTGAATGAGTCCTGGACCAGGCTCAGATAGAGAGACAGCTCCCCACCCAATGTGGCAGAGCATGTGGGTGTCTGGATGCTCTTCGCTGCCTGGGTGACCCAATGCTCGTAACCTAACCCTAACCCCAACCCTAACCCTGGTGGGCAGCTGCCCATGCCAGGTCTTGGAATCACCACGTGCCCCTTGCTTCCTGGGAGGCTTTGGGATCTTTCCTGTTCCTTTGAAGCGATGGCAGATACACTATATTGCCAAAAGTATTGGGACACCTGTCTTTACACACACAAACTTTAATGACATTCCATTCTTAATACATAGGCTTTAATATGGAGTTGGCCCACCCTTTGCAGCTATAACAGCTTCACCTATTCTGGGAAGGCTGTCCACAAGGTTTAGGAGTGTGTTTATGGGAATGTTTGACCATTCTTCCAGGAGAGCATTTGTAAGGTCAGGGCATGATGTTGGACGAGAAGGCCTGGCTCACAGTCTCCGCTCTAATTCAGCTCAAAATGACTTCGAATGCTGCAGCATTCACTGGTGCAAAGGGGCCAAGCACAAACCCTGAAAAATAACCCCACACTATAATCCTCCCTCCTAACCAGACCCAAATGGGGAGCCCATCCTCTTGGGGCTGGCAGGGAAAGTCAACTGATCAAGAAGTCTAGTGGCGGCGAGCTTTATACCACTGCATCCATCACCTTGGATTGCACTTGGCTTGGATGCAGTTGCTCAGTCATGGAAACACCATTTCATGAAGTTCTCTACATGCTGTTCGTGAGCTAATCTGAAGGCCACACAAAGTCTGGAGGTCTGTAGCTATTGACTCTGCAGACAGTTGATGACTTCTGCACACCATGCGCCTCAGCATGCACTGTCCCTGCTCTGTGATTTTACGTGGCCGACCACTTCATGGCTGAGTTGCTGCTGCTCCCAATTGCTTCCACTTTGTTATTAATACCACTGTCAGTTAACCGTGGAATATTTATCAGCGAGGAAATTTCACAAATGGATTTATTGCACAGGTGGCATCCTATCACGGTACCACGCTTGAATTCTCTGAGCTCCTGAGAGTGACCCATTCTTTCGCAAATGTTTGTAGAAGCAGTCTGCATGCCTAGGTGCTTGATTTTATACACCTGTGGCTATGGAAGTGATTGGAACACCTGAATTCAGTGATTTGGAGGGGTGTCCCAATACTTTTGACAATATAGTGCACTTTAAAGGGTTCATCATTCACTCTGTGCTCAATCTCTGCTACTGCGTATCACTGCCTGCTTCAGCTTAGCATCAGCTAATAAAGTGTCGATCGCTAAGTGGGCTAAACCTGCTGGGCAATGATTGTCACTGCGACGTTTGAGGCCCTGTTCATGCCGTTAGCAGGGTTAAGTGCCAGTACGACTTTAATAGAATAGAATAGAAATTACTTTATTGTCATTGCACATTTTCTTGCACAACGAAATTTGCAGAGCAGTCCCTAGGATGTGCATGTATCTAGACATTACATTAAAGAAATCTAGGTGCACTTAATGTATCTGCCTTAAGCAAACAATAATGCATTTGCCAAGCTGACCGTGGTCGTGTGCATGGCTGTGATCCACAGGATCATGCACTGATACTTCACAGGCGTGTTAATGTGTCTGTATGACAGTGCAGGTGATGTCTGTGTGATAGTTTCCATACCTTCCCACATACCCAAACACCTTCAGTGCACTAATTTTTTGTTTCACCAAAGAGTGTCTTTCTTGTTTAAGTGAGAGCTACACATCTGCAATGCCCTGTTTGCGTGCTCCCATAAGGCACTGCTCTGAACACATCCGTCGCAGGCCCCGTCGAGGGGGAGCAGGGCTGCCGTGAGCCCAATACACAGCCTGCCCCCCCCCCCCCACCCCAACCCAGGGGAGCACTCCCAGAGCCAGTAATGAAGACTCCTTCATGGAGAGTAATGTGTTTTCCATCAAGAGGGCAAGGGCAGAGTGTCATCAGCAGAGTGGAAGATCATTCAGCAGGTGCACCCTTATCGCTGTGGATGTGGCGGGAATCCTGGTGGAGGCATGGAAGCCACATAAAAGCACGTCCTTCAGCTAAAAACCACTGAATCGGGCTTCCAGGCAGCGTGATCTTTGCAGTGAAATGAAATGAGGGATTTTTTGCACACGCTACCTTAAAAAGAAAACTGGGGCACAGCGGACGACACAAAGAGGGCGACTAGAGACTGGTTGGGATCGCTAAGCCACCTACAGCACAGCTTCAGCCACCTACAGCACAGCTTCAGCCACCTATACCACAGCTTCAGTCACCTATACCACAGCTTCAGCCACCTACACCACAGCTTCACCAGCACCGGTTCATCTGAACACTATGTGGGGCCATTAGATCAATGGGAAACTTATTTTACAGTTGTCTTATTTCCATGCACCTGTGTTTGAATTTCACAGGCATGATTTCAGAAACAGATCACCAGTGAACTCAGGTCCTCATTTAGTAAATCCCTTTCAAATAAAACGGCAAATTTTCATCCATGCAAATCAAATAGAAAATTGATTAGTTGCTATTACAGATGTTGGAATGAAAACCTGCTGGAATGTGTGTGTATATATATGTATACATATGTGTGTGTGTGTGTGTGTGTGTGTGTGTGTGTAAAGAGTGTAGTAATGTCCTTCATTTCATCATACTTATCAATGAACACTCATCAAAGTCTGCTTTACCTGGCCATCAGTCATGGAGAACAGAATATCAATCGCAAGATTTAAAAGAGGGTATCCTTGATAACAACTAAAAATGTTGCTTTAATGAGCTGTCAGATTTAATATCTTATGCATTCTAAGATATTAGTGTTAGGTCTATGAAAAAAATATTAATATCTATCTGTTATTAGTCATAGTCAGAAGTGTAAGTCTCCAAATTGTCCATGGTGTTGCATTTTTGCACAAATCTTAATAGCATGGCAGATAGATAGCATGGGAGACCATTGAGCCAGTGTTAGGTGAGGTTGGAATAAATCAGGAATTGTGGCGGGCAGCTGTGTATCACAGAGCAGTCTGGGCTCGGCCATTCAGAGAAAACTAAATGGGAAAGTCCTTCCTGAAAGGAGTCGGGTGTGAATGCAGGACAGGGATTCTCCTGTGGGCTCTACACTGCCAGAGTCAAGTGTGAATGCAGAGCATGAACTCTCTCATTGACGCTACACTGCCAGAGTTGGGTGAGGTTGGAATAAATCAGGAATTGTGACGGGCAGCAGTGTATCACAGAGCAGTCTGGGCTCTGCCATTCAGAGAAAACTAAATGGGAAAGTCATTCCTGAAAGGAGTCGGGTGTGAATGCAGGACAGGGATTCTCCTGTGGGCTCTACACTGCCAGAGTCGAGTGTGAATGCAGAACTGAGATCTCTCGTGGGCTCGGCACTGCCAGGGTAACGTGTGAATACGTGTGCTACACTGGCAGAGTTGAGTGTGAATGCAGAGCATGACCTTTCTCATTGGCACCTCACTGCCAGAGTCGAGTGTGAATGCAGAGCATGACCTTTCTCATTGACACCTCACTGCCAGAGTCGAGTGTGAATGCAGAGCATGACCTTTCTCATTGGCACTACACTGCCAGAGTCGAGTGTGAATGCATAGCATGAACTCTCTCATTGGCGCTACACTGGCAGAGTTGGGTGAGAATGCAGAACTGGAACTCTCTTGAGGGCTCGGCACTGCCAGAGTCAGGTGTAAATGCAGAACTGGGACTCTCCCGTGGGCTCAACACTACCAGAGTCAGTTGGGAATGCAGAGCAGTAACTATCCCATAGGCTCTGGATTGCCAGATGGGTGTGAATGAAGGGCAGGGACTCTCCCATGGGCTCTGCTCCACCAGAGTCAGCAGCTGTGAATAGAGTACAGTAGAGACTCCCTTGGCTCCCTCGCTGCCAGAGGTATCAATACCCAGATTGATTGAAAAATGGCTGCAAGGTTACTTTGCATGGTTTTCTATTTGATTTCATATAAAGTAATTATGAATACAAAAGAAACAAATTTTTTTGTTCTGTTGAATGCTTGAATGAAGCTGAATTTTTATTTTAATGCTGCAGGATGATTTTCAAGTGGCCAGAGTGGGATTGGATGCATTGGGTAGGAAACAGGGAGTCTCCGTGACGACGAACTAAAGTACGTGGTTGTTTCCACAGGCTATGATCCTGCCTGATTTTTACTGAGATATCTTTACGAGGCACAAGTGCTTTGGGCAACTTGTATAGCAAAGTTACCTGCAGATAGGATCAAATATAGGCATTTTATATCTCAAAACAATATGAGGTACAGAATATGTGTATTTATATACTGTAGCTAACGGCTGGTAGACAGCCGCTATGTGAGAACTGGGATACACTGTAGACTGTTTCAGCATCAGACATTACAGCTGGAATGTAAAATAAAAGATAAATAAATAGAGGTGCACGTTAATTAATAAGAAACCACTCCACACATCACTCTGCATCTCTGTGAGTTATGTTAGAGCACAGGCTATGGGCATAGACATGACTGACAGCTTTTCATAATTGTCCTCTATGGTAAACAAGTCTAGATTTAAAAAAATCCCATCATGGCCTCAAGTTAAGACCTGCTTTCGCAAAGCATTAAAAAGGCATATAGCGGAACCGCCCACAGGCTACACAAAAGCACTGGTGTATTCATTGGCAACAATCAGAATAATCTCCTCCCAGTAATTTGCACCAGATACCACAACTTCTACGGATGCATTCGGTACTGAAAAAAATGTAAAAATAACAGTCACTGATGACATTATTACAAAAAAAGGCACTTACCTGATTACCCACAGGACCTGAAACGGTGATCATTCTTGTATAGTCAGACCTGAAATGGTGATCATTTCTGTATAGTCAGACCTGAAATTGTGATAATTCCTGTATAGTCAGACCTGAAATGGTGATCATTTGCGTATAGTTAGACCTGAAATGGGGATCATTCCTGTATAGGCAGACCTGAAATGATGATCACTTGTGTATAATCAGACCTGAAATGGTGATCATTTCTGTACAGTCAGACCACAACAGTTCATTGTTTTAAAACCAAGGAGGGTGAGGATGCAGGACTCCCTCCTGCTCTGTGGTTTGTGTGTTTATGGTCTCTGGTGCCAAGAGCATGTACTCAGTTTTCACAGGAACATGTGCTCTTCACACTCTAGACACTAGGATAATTTTTTTGCAGATCTGGATTTCTACCAGAGTAATTCAGGTTTCACAAGTACCTTGTGAAAGTCTGGAATGAAAGATACCTCTTCGGCAGCGTAATCAATGTGGTGATTATTAAGTCCATTTCTTTAGTCATAGATCTCAGCTAAGGCAGTCTTAGAGGGAAGCAGAGCATGGTTTGGATGGAGCGTGACTTACGCTAACACATGCAGAGCTGCGGAATGGGGACAGCCCTTCTGGCCATATCGTTCATCCTGTTCAGGATATTACTGCTGCTCATTCACTGTGACATCATGAACAGGAAATACAATTTACAATATTTGCCATTATGGTGTGCCAGAAATACGGGGCTGAGTGGGACTGATCTGCGGCCAATGAGTTCATTCAAAGCTAGTGGGAATTCCAGTGGTTTCCAGTTAAACTGAAAGGGTGGTGGGGCACTTTGATCACCTGGTGTATAGCATTGCATTGTCAGTCATATGCATCATGTGGTGTATTGCATTGCATTGTCAGTCATATGCATCATGTGGTATATAGCATTGCATTGTCAGTCATATGCATCATGTGGTGTACAGCATTGTATTGCCCATCGTATATACTGTGTGGTGTACAACATTTCATTTTATATGATATGCATCAAGTGGTGTACAGCATTTTCTTGTGCATCATATGCATCAAGTAATATATAGCATTGCATTGTGCATCATGTGGTGTACAGCATTTCACTGTCCATCGCATACATTGTGTGATGTACAGCATTGTATTATGCATCATATGTATTGTGAGGTATACAGCATTGCATTGTGTATCATATGCATCACATGGTGTATAGCATTGCATTGTGTATCATATGCATCACATGGTATACAGCATTGCATTGTGTATTTCATTGTGTGCTCAACTGGATTTTTACTTTTTGGATCTGAAATATCCATCTCTAAATGTACATAGAAATAAGCACCAACACTAATCCACACTGTGCTATGTGGAACCTGACAACAGAACGTTGGTAAATCGAGTATGGGTGACAGTAGCGCACAACTGTAACAGTGCATAATCGAGTATGGGTGAAATTAGCACGCAACTGTAACAGTGCATAATCGAGTATGGGTGACAGTAGCACACAACTGTAACAGTGCATAATCGAGTATGGGTGACAGTAGCACACAACTGTAACAGTGCATAATTGAGTATGGGTGAAATTAGCACGCAACTGTAACAGTGCATAGCGCTTTGCTGTCTCTGTGTTTTACATGTTTGGTTCAGGCCTCTTCATCTCTTCTTGGCTACAGGAGCCACCAGGGGCCACCGCTGGGGGCCACAGCCAGGGGCCACGCTCACCTGCCTGCTGCCTGCCGAGCGCTGCCAAGCGTGGGAGCTTTGGGGCTGGGGATCCCCACCCCCCACCAGCCTGGGTATTGGAAACACATGGGGGAGGCTGGGCCCCAGTCACGTGGCCACAGCCGCTGCCCCCACCCCTGAAGCACACACGGCCCCACTCCTGTTCGCACCGCCGATCATAAAGGGGATGTAAATGATCCCGATCCTTACAAATTGGGGTTAATAATTACCCACTGTGCCGCACTGGGTATAGCTGCCAGGGTCAAAGCCGACCAGTTAGCGGGTGAAGAAAAACTGCTTTTTAGTTGCGTATTCCCATCAGTGTCATTCGCTGCTGCTTACATGTAATACATCCATTACGTATTAATAATACACAACTACGCATGGCACAGAAGAAACCCAATGAAATTAGGGGATGTGTGATTAACGGAAAGATTAATTTTTCACCATTACAGTTCCGTATATAGTTGTATCATTCATGTATTGTGCAGCTTCGAAATAATGTGTACAAATATTCAGATGCACACATGATTATCTGCATGCGACAATGTGTGGTACAGAAACATTTTCAATATTAAAATGTAGCTATTGCAGCATCTGATAATTAAATTGACAATAACATTAAGGATCAGTGCTCCGCCCCCATGACTAGTTTAGACTTTCCCACACGGGAGCCCCTGGCCAAAGAAGACGAAGCCATTTGGTATTGATCTCACATGACGACGAGACGGTTATTAATACATCACTTTTGGCAGAGCTCGTTTTTATTTAACGCTTCTAAAATGTTCTGGGCTGCGCAGCTTTAAACATCACACAGCCGTGTAATTATAACTGAGTTACGATGGGTCTGCTGGGTAGCAACCTGGCCCATTTTACCGTGATGGTCTCTGACAGCTCGGCACTGCGCACACAGCTGCTGCACATGTGCGTGGGCTGCGCCTCCACCTCTCACAGCTTGTTGCTTCCTCCTGGAGACGACCTGTGACCTTCCAGGGGGTCCCCGGCACCCACGAGGGAGGTGCCCTCGCTGGTGCCGCCCCGGACCTACAGAAAGGGCACAGGCCGGGCCCCAACACATTAGCGGAGGGTGGGAACAGGCAGACTCTCTTCCGGAAAAAATAGAATGAATTTGCTTCTTTCTTGATTCAGGACAGTTCAATGGTAATATTTACACACGGGGTTATGGTTAATTATTGAGCAAAATAAGGGGGCTGTGATATTTTTAACATATTTTTTTTTGCTGTTTTATGTCAGAATTCACTTTTCATTCTACCCTTAAATAATCTTAGGTGAATGTAATAGCTGCTAACAGAGACTTCTGTCCGTTTGGGACTTTTGCTCTGTGGGTCCAGATATTCACCCATTACCCTCATTATTCACTTTGGAATAATAGTTCTGCTTTCCTTAATCTGTAAGGCTAACAGGAATAATAACAGCTGCAATTTACAGACAATAATGGCTATGAGAGCATTAATGTCCAATAACCAAATTCACATTAACATCTCTACATCTCTGTAAAGTGGCCTATTTAGACAACTCAACTAAGGAAGTTTGCTTTCTGCAGCACTGGCATCCAAGCGGCGCAATAGGAGTTCTGTTACTTTTATTATAAGTCAGTCAGTTGAACAACTTTCACTAACATCACCGTATACTTTCAAAATACATGCTGGATTCTGTGTGTGTCCTGCAGTTGATGCTAAACTGTCAGACCCGTTGGCCGTATTACTGTATATCTATAAATCAAACTTATATATAGCTGTACAGAAATAAAACATGTAATAAATGAAGCAGATCTCTGGGTGTTTGGTTATAGTCACACTGTCACTTATGGATCTTCTTCACCTTCCTTTCATCAATGCACTCAGCAGCTGGACTTATGTCTAGGTGACACAGACTAGGTCAATGTTTCTCGTTTCCTCCCCATAAGCACCCATGGTTTCACCCACGTTGCTTGCGGGTCTGGAACATCAAGTGTTTCACGAGAAGCTGCTGCTTTCCCTCCAAGGATGGATGCTGTGAGTTCATGGATGTAGCCCGAAGCCTGCAGAGCTACGCTAATTTCAGTCAGGGACCACCTGAGCTGCGTCCGGCTGTCGGAAATAATTGAATTTGGAACAGTAGTGTAGTATTTTTCCATTAAACAGCCACTGCATTCAAACTGAATGGAATGCATGCGTCACTGGCAGGTATTATTGGATGTGTTACCGGCAGGTATTACGGCATATATTACTCGCATGATTTACTGAATGCATTATTGGCAGGTTTTACTGCATGTACTACTGGCGGGTTTTATTGCATGCATTATTGGCAGTTCTTACTGCATGTGTTACTGGCAGTTATCACTACATGCATTGCTGGCAGCCATTAATACATGTGTCACTGGCAGGCATTACTGCATGTGTTACTGCCAGGGATTTTTTTCATGTGTTATTGGTGGGTATTTCTGCATGAGTTACTGGCAGGTACTACCAAGTGCATTACTGGCGTGGATCACTGCATGCATTACTGGCAGGTATTACCGCATGTGGTATTGGCAGGTACCACTGAGTGCGTTACTGGTAGATATTACTGCATGTATTATTGGCAGGTATTACTGCATGCGTTATTAGCAGGTATCACCGCATGCATTACCAGTAGCTATGCATTACTAGTAGGTATTACTGCACATGCAGTGGTTTGCAGAAAAAAAACGAAATCCGAACAATATTTAATTTTAAAAACCATAAATGTAATAAATATGCACTTTAAACTCACAATCATATTAAACCAACAACTACTTTTTAAAAATTTGTATTTAATATCGTCCTAAATTTTTATGCTACTGAGAAATGATTGCATTTGAGGTCTCCAGAATGATAAGACTGAATGATACATTGAATGATTGTGCTTTAAATAAGCCAAGCTCTATTCACAATACAGACATGCTGTCCTGCGCCCGCCAGTGTGTTTTTATTTGCTTATTTCTTGTCTGTTTTCTTAGTAGTGGTAGTCTGAGAACCATAGAAATGTAACCTTCTGCCTTCATAGCCAATAGCAACATTCTGTTTAAACGTCACTCTTATGTCACATTTCTGAAAGGATCGGATCACACTGGCAGCTTTCAAATTAAATTATACGGAGACACGCTTCAAAGACGAGGTGAATGAAAGGTTCAAACTGAAATTTCTACCACTCAAACTGGGGTTTTTACTTAATTAAAACCTCCAGGCAACAAGAGGTCCTGCTTTAAATTCTTTTGAATATCACCAGACTAAAAATGTAAAATGGAAGCATTGCGTCTAATGATGTTAGAGTCAGCTAAAATCCGGTAGTTATTAATATCTCTGTCTCATTGTGTGTATTTGGGCTTCTCCGGCTACATCTGGCTCTTAGTTTGTGTTCGTCTTGTTTAAAGGTGTAAACAGAAGCAGCTCCTTGTCATTGATGGAGTAAGTGCATTATTTGTAATCTGTCTAAATGGTTTTCCAGTTTTATATATATTCGTGGCATTTGAAGTCTGTAAGTTCGTACCTCCGAACACAAAGGTGTTGAGGCCATCAGAGGGGCCCCGGGCCCCTCCAGTGCTGCAGGGGACTGCAGCCAAATCAGTCAGAGCTGGCAGTCTACCTGGTCCACTCTGAAGAGGTAATTGCAAAATTCCTTTCTTTGATGGCCTCTCATGAGCATCTCACATTCCAGCTGTCACTGTGCCATCAACGTGACCTTTTTTTGTGACAGAGGTAGTTCAAGAGTAATTCTAACTTAATTTCTGAGGGCTACCCTTTTCCCCCTGAAGGGGAAAGCGAATAAAATATCTATCTTTTTAAGACACCAGTATATATTTAACATGACTCACTGGAGAACATTTATTTTTTTATTGATTAACATTTAAGTGAGATGGTCCAAAAGTTGCCATTTGGCAATCATTTGGGTAATATGGATAATAAAGGCCAGGAGTCACTATTAATGCTACCGTGGGACTGATCTCTCAGGTGCAGAGCTATAACAGCCTTCCCAGTGCCAAAGCCACTCGCATTGGTGGCTGCTGAGGATGGTATCAGCCAGAGCGCGACGCCTCAGCTCACAGAAGGCTATTTCACACTCGGCGAACGCAGCCTGTTCATGCGCTGGCATCTTATCAAACAATATGAATATTGCAAGGAGTTCTGTGAAATATTTAAGAGCCGCTTGCAGACTCTGTTAGGGTTTGTGTTTATTTACAGTACGAGACTCCCGCTGTGAGTAATGTTTCAGTGACACGTGCACAGAACGACAGGGTTCCTTACACTGCCATTTGTAACCAGTGAGAGGTGCGTAGGACGAATGTGCCGCAGTAAATGCCACAGGTAATTCAGTGCTGATCATGGGCGGCGTGCGTGTGATCTGCGGCTGTAAGGTATGTCATCCTTTCACAGGTGGCATTCACTCTTAGTGTGTGTGTGTGTGTGTGTGTGTGTGTGTGTGTGTGCCCAGTACCAGACTGACATCTTGCCCCGTGTCTCCCTTGCCCAATGGCCTCTGCTGCCTGGAACTGGCTCTAGGCCCCATATGGGACATGCGATCACTAAAGAAGGGACGATGGCTAACTCGCCTGATGGGGAAAAACGCACGCAGCCCACATTGTGGGTGACACCCACTCGTAAACACTGCGGATGCTCGCCGAGGTCCCCGCGATGTTTACAGCGCAGCCCGGTCAGCTGACTTTGCTGACGCTTCTAGTTATGACCGTGCAAGTTGAGCGGATTGGCAGGACGCCACACACATGAGTCAGGCTGGTCCTCCATTTTTTTTCTGCTTTCTTGGCAGCGATAAATGATGTTTTTTTTACTTTTTGATCCCCAGGCTGTTCGCTTTATGTGCATTGTGGTAGCTAACTAAACGCTTTTGTACGCTTGATAAGATTTTCTCGTGATTTGATCCTTCTTTTCCTGTCGCCGTGCATCTTACTACAATGAGCTTTGCAATGTTGCAACAGTTTTGCAACAGCACATAATTTTGAATGAATTTCCTAATAACTGATGCATATTGCTGTCGTATTACTGCCTTCATTATCACACGTGGTTTGAGAACTATATTGGTTAATTCTAGAAACCTCAAGGTAGTCCTCAGTCTTAAAGAGACAGTAGGTCACATACTCAAACACGATCATACATCTCCATCCAGATCTACCTGCAGCTTCGTAGCTTCATGGCAAATCTGGATCCAGTGACGAGACCCTGACAGGAAGATTCCTGCTTCTTCTGATGTGCCTGAATGCTGCCTGGGGTCTTTTGGCATAAATAGCTAAAAATAATAATAAAAAAATACTTTCTGGACCCCTTTCATCAGGGCAGCTTTGTTATAAGGAGGGGTATTTGGTTGTTTATACCTCTGACACATTAGCCTTATTATACTAAAAAGATTAAAGAAACTAAGTCGAATTAATTGGACGAAAATTAAGGAGAAACGATACAACAGCAGGCTGTATTCAGAAAAGGGGGGGTCACTGCAACGTTAGTTTGTCCTTCAGATTCAGATTCAGATGATTTATTGTCATTGTTGTTTCCACAGCAATGAAATTTTAAGTTTTAGTATCACATCCTAACAGTAGTCACATAGTAACAATAAAACATCAAATAGACAGACAATAATAAACAGACCAGCAGGATTACGTAGTCATATCCCATGGTTTCAAGATATTGCACTTTTTGCCTGTTGCACTTGAAAATAGCAGCATTAAAATTAAGCAGAGTCCAAATTAGTTGTAGCCATGACAGTGAACTGTAAACATGAAGGTGCACTAGATCAAATTGTCAGCTTGGCAGCATTTAACATGGTGATGGCTGAAGGATAGAAACTGTTTTTTAGTCTGTTAGACTTTATGGATGTGAAACGTCTGTCTGAAAGCAGGCCTTCAAACAGTACATGCCCAGGGTATGATGGCTCCTGTAGAATCTTCTGGATGTTCCCGAGACAGGATCTGTGTTCACTAAATGTGATTTTTGGTTCATCCAGCTGTTTATCCACTCCCAAATGCATCACAGCAGGCCTATTTACCGAAACAGACTGTGTCCCCTTCACATTTCGGATATTTGCCAGTCACATTGGCTTTTTCGGATATTCGCCAGTTGGCTGTGATCAATTAAACGGGGATATTTTTGGAGGTTGAGGAAAGATGGCAGAAAGTCGCAGAAATCATAAACATCACTGAAAATAATTTGGATCACATAAAATCATATGATGTACAAAGATTAGTGATACACAGTCTATTGATTGTTAGGCTAAGCTGTGTCTTACATTCAAAGTCTTGGCTTGGATATGCTGCACATCTTTGTGTCTGGGGTATCTCGAGTCTCACAGTGACTTTTAAACTCTTTAGTGCCTGTAATTGTGCATTCTTAGCAATGGGTCCAAAACCTAGTACTCCCAGTGCGTACAGCAGTAACTTTGTACATGCATAGACATAATTTAGATGGTTTGTATATTATACAAAAAAGGTCTTGATAGGATATGACAAAGTCATTTAAAATGCAAAGTGTACAGTACAGTACTGTTTGTTTAGGAATTGTTAATAAATAGACTTGTATTACTGTGCAGGCCAGCAGATGTTATGGGTTTCGATTAGCGGGCCCCAAATATTATGCACGATTTTCATATTGGAGGGATCTGCCACCCCTAATTCCTAAAAGACAGCGTTTTCTAAAGCCCGGGTCCATTACCAAATTCAGGTCCAATTCAGAAACATTATCTGGCCAGAAAAGAGCCTGTTCTTTTAGTTCAGTCATTATCTCCTGTGATAAAAAACCATGTGGCGTAGGATGCGACATTCCAGCACGTCTGACGCAGGCCTGTTCAATATTATAAGCTACTTCTTTCGTTATTTATTTGGAGCCCAGCTACCGAAAAGATTGTCTTAAATCCAGTGTTTTAGCCTCAGGTGATTCGGCGTTCCTCTGTGATTTTAACTTGTTTTATCACTGATTATGGCTGATTTAATGCCTTATTCACTGTGCGTCTGTTTGTTTGCACTTTCAGTGGGACTGTTGAGGACGATAGGGTCTCATTGCTCAAGCTAAATAATTTCCCCTCGTTTTGGGGAAACCTCCATTTAATCACACTCACTTTCACATAACAATTAGATCTAATTAGCTCAATCATCATAATTCTAATTACACTGAAATGTTCCCCCTAAATCTCATATCAATTATATCTGCGGCACTGTGTGTTTCCAAAAGGAACATCCGCTTGCTGGGTCTGTTGGTGGCGTTTCTGCTGAGCCGTCCTCACATGCTTCATGGTTCCTCACTTTCGTCAGCGTGTAAATGGCCACAGGTGAGTGTAGGGCTGTGTATTTGCTCCACAGCTGCACACAGACGTCTTTTCACCAGCAAACGGTTTCGTATTTGACTGATTTAAACGGTCTCTGCTCCATAGCGCGCTTTGATGCAATTAGGCATTGGCTTTCAGTTTGCAGTAATTAGTTACGAACAGTCATAAGCAGACAGTGCATGAAGTCAGTCTTAAGAAGAGTTTTGTCACTTGTGGTTTCCTTACATCCCATAATTGTGTGAGGTCAGTGACGGTGCCTGATGCAGACTCCGCATGAGTGTCATACTCTTAATCATTGTGCTTGGGGCCCCATCAGGCGCTTCCCGTCGCATCTCCTGCGGTGGGGCGTCTCAACAGCTACTCAGCAGAACCAATGGATTTTACACTGAGAGCAAAGCAGCGCAAACAGCAAAAGGACTCTCTGCTTTTCCCTTCCGGCGCCCTGCACTGGAATGCTCCCGCCATCTTCTTTAGAATGTTCTGTCTGAGGATGTATCGCTTGAGAGTGCGCGTGACGTTGTGCCGCCCCGCGACTGGTGGGGAGCTACGCCATGTTACCGCCACCAGTGCTGCACCCGCTAATGTCAACGCCAAGGCAGTGACCTATTTTCAGACTCTTCACACGGTTGAAATCCATTTCGCAGTTCCGTTTCGCCAGCTCCGCTCCTCGTGCCTCTGTGCCATCGCCAGCGCATGATAATGCGTCTCACAGAGTGCCAATGGCTTCCAGCCGGGGGGGCACCATTCAGTCACGCTGCTTAGCCCCCCCGTCATCCGTTTATTTGCTTGTGTGCTTGTTTTTTTTTTTAGCTAAGGCTGGTATCCTGTCAACACTGGCGGCTGACTGCCTATGCACTGTCACACCAGGGGGAGATTAGCTGTCAGGGGGGTTAGGGTTAGGGTTAGGGTGGGGCTTAGGGTTAGGGTTAGGGTTAGGGTGGGGCTTAGGGTTAGGGTTAGGGTTAGGTGGGGGTTAGAGTTATGGTAATGGTGGCAGTTGGGCCCCAAGCCGTCCTGATCTTCCGAGATGTCCGATGGACGCCGTGCCTCCAAAGAGAAAGGTGTCCCGCCCATCAGACCACAATGGAAAGGTCAGAGGTCAAATGACTCTGTGTAACTTGGGCCATTTTCTCTGATTGCTGAATGATATTGTAATGTGACTTCTGATACACATGCCTAGCGTTTACTGGGAACTACTGGAGTCTGAATGAAGGAGTGAGTGGATGAATGGATGGATGGATTGGATTAGCCACATGGTGTAGGTCATGCCAGCGTTCTTGGCAGTCGCATTACCCCCATAGTTTAGGCCCAGCCCAGTTTCACTGGCAAACGCATTACCCACATGGAGCAGACTCGGCCTCCCCACCAGTCAGATTACTCACCTGGAGTAGGCCCGGCCTCCACGCCAGTTGGGTTACCCACATGGAGTAGGCCTGGCTTCCACACCAGGTGAATTACTCACATAGAGTAGGTCTGGCCTCCGCATCAATCTTATTACTCACATGGAGTAGGCCTGGCCTCCACGCCAGTTGGGTTACCCACATGGAGCAGACTCGGCCTCCCCACAAGTCAGATTACTCACAGAGTAAGCCCGGCCTCCCCTCCAATCGCTTTACCCACATGGAGTAGGTCCAGCCTCTCCACCTGTTGCATTATCTGCCTGGTGTAGGTCTGGCCTCTCTGCCAGTTGTATTTACCCACATGGTGACGGCCTGACCTCCCCGCCAATCTCATTACCCACATGGTGACGGCCTGACCTCCCCGCCAATCTCATTACCCACATGGTGACGGCCTGACCTCCCCACCAATCGCATTACCCACATGGTGACGGCCTGACCTCCCCACCAATCGCATTACTCACATGTTGTTGACTTGGCTTCTCTGTCAGTTGCATTAGCCACATGAAATAGGCCCGGCCTTCCTACCAATTACATTACCCACATACGGTAGGCTTGGTCTCTCTGCCAATCGCATTTCCCACATGGAGTAGGCCCGGCCTCCTCGCCAATCGCATTATCTACACGACCTCCCTGTCCTGTCCGCATCATCCCTGATAGTATTTGTTCTGCATTGTTCGCTTGTCAACACAAAGGCTCTGATCCCTTCAATGTCGTGTAGTCCGGACGGAAACACCATGGCACCCTGTAATCATCTCTGCTGATCACTTTGACAGACAGGAGATCAGCCGGCCAGCCGGCGTGCTGATTGGCTGCTTGTGCCTGCTGTTTTCCTCCCATCCTGGTCCCTGATGCCTTCTGAGAGCCTTCACCCTAAAGCTCTCCTTGGCTGCCTGATGCTGGGTTTCCCTGGAGAGCTCACAGCTGGCGGGCCCCTCGGGCCCCTCGGGCCCCTGGCATCAGGATTAGCCGCTTAGCCCCCGCACTCCCCCCCCAGCGCAGGGCTCCCCCCCAGGACAAACGCGGCACATGGTAACAGGGTGATAGTGGCCAGCCAGTAATCGGGCTTGAGAGCTATGGCTCTGGGCTCGTGGGGGGGGGGTCCATGCACCATTGTTGGGAGCTCAGAGTCAGAGCGGGCGACGGCTCTGTCTCGCCCTCACAGCCAGCACCAGAGAGTCAGACTCTTGCCTTCCTGCAGGGAACAGGCAATGTGACCAGGTGTAGCAGTGATATTAGTGATACTAGTGCCATTTACAGCCAGACAGACCCCTGCTGCCATTTTGATCTTAGTAATGTCACTTGGTAAGTGAACAGGGTACAAAACCATCACACCGGCGTTCTCCATTCATGCAGAGGGAGGACAGGAAGTTCTACCCCCAACGGGAAAATCGCTGCCTGCCATGTTTGTTCCTCCCCAGCGTCTGATAATCTGCTGTTTTCAAAATGTTTATTAATCGCTGTGGGGTTCTGCTCTTTCCATGCCTCCAATCCTCAAGTGGACCTATAAATAAAAGTTCTATAAAATACATCATGTTGTGTTAATTAAAATAAGTACCTCGCATCCACAAGCGGGGGCCCGTTCTCATGGGCGAGTCTCGAACAGTTTGGATGTTCTCACGTACTGTACGCGCGCGCTCTCTATGGGGGGGTGGGGGCCGGGGGGCCCTGCTGCTGTTTTATGAGGTTTACGAGAATTCCTACACTTGCTTTGCGTGTAACTGCTTCCTTGCATAACTAAGGAAGGGGCCCTTTGTCAAACGAGCTGTTCTGCTTTATTAGGATGTCTTTTTCCAGAGCTGTGCAGCAAGGTCCAACAGCTCGCTCACTCGCTCGCCCACTCGCTCCTCAGCTGCAGATAATTGTGGCTTTCTGGCAGCGCCGTGATTCCGGCACGGACCGCATTAACAGTATTAGGGTTCTCGCTTTACTAGACCCACAATGCCTGTTTCTTGCATATTTTCTCAATGAAACATGGTATATAATTATTAGTATATAATTAATTGCCAGAGCCATTAAAAAAAATCAGCGTCTTATAAAATCCAACAACACTTGTAAAATCAGGAAAACAATGCAACATAAAATGAACAAGACTATTGCTTTAGAACTTTTCAAATCTCCTCAGAATAAGGAAAACATATAAAGCCGTGTTGTTGTTTTTAATGTTCTTGGCGCGTCATCGAGCCTGATGTTCATGTGGCTGTTTGGCATTGTGTGTCATAAATGCCCCGAATGACAGATACCTGCATTTGCTGCGCACATGCGGACGGTGCTGGATGGCAGAGCCGCTGGCAGAGCGTGTGATCTGCATCCGCCCAGTGAAGTCCTGCTGAGATCTGCTCTACCAGCCTCTGCACACCCACTCGCAATGGGGCCTCTGTCCTCACAGGACGGGGCAGCGATGACTCTCCTTGCCCCTATTTCCTCTTTGGGCGACGTACCCACACTGATTGGGGACATTCCCAATGCGTCACCGTTCCCAGAACTTAAGAAAGTGCCACCATTCGTGTCCTCCTCTGCCACAACCTGGAATGCACTGACAAGCACCTTATTGGTTTTAATGAAGATTGATTTCAGTGATAAAGTCATTCCCTTTCACCAAGTCCTATTACAATTTAAATTGCAATGCTTATTATTACGTGATATTATTATTATAACAATTTATGTATTTAATCCTGAGCAGCCCTGATGCATTTTAAAAGTTAAGTTCATGCAAAAGAAGACATTTCCAATATAGTGACAGACTGTATAAACAAAATATCAAGATTATAATATAAAAATATTTGACATAAATATTTTCATTATGTTCTTGCATGGCGGCATGGTGGTGCAGTGGTTGGAGCCCTCTCACCTCTAGGCCGTGGGTCTCTGCCAGGAATCCCTGCGTGTTGGGTTTGCATGTTCTCCCTGTGTTACTGGGGGGTTTCCTCCGGGTCTCCGGTGCCCCCCCCCCCACAGTCTAAAAACATGCTGAGGCTAATTGGGGTTGCCAATCTGCCTGTAGGTGTGTGTGTGTGAATGAATGGGGTGTTTCTGTGCCCTGTGATGAGTTGGCACCCCAACCTGGGCTGTTCCCTGCCTTGTACCCATAGGCTCTGGACCTCCTGTGACCCAGAACTGGATGAGTAGTTTCAAAAAAATGGATGGATGTTCTTACATAAAAAAATGCAAATATTGAGTGTGAGACAAGAATCTGATGGACTTTTTACATACAGAGAAAGCAGGTTAAAAACTATGCAGCATTTCATTTGGTTCTCTGAGAAGCCTGTCTGTTTAGTTATTTATTTGTTTGGAGGGGATTCTGGGTAATTAATAAATACAAAACTTATCACCTAAATCATAAAGCGGCATGGAGTAACGTCAGCAGCAGCATGAAGCAGATCCTGCAGCCGGAAGTGATCCTGGGTATGGAGCCTTTTCCGAAGGTGGAATGATCTCGGAGTTACACTCACAGACCCCCCCGCAGACGCACCGACACCGCAGTCCAGCAGTCCGTCATTATCTGTATCCTTTTAGGGGATTAATGTGGGCCTGCATTCACTGCAGAAATGGTGCCTTAAGGTGGATCCATCTCCCTGGCACAAGTAACCACAGCTTTTAAAAAGCAGGCTTTGAAAGAGGAACGCATCACCAAGCTCATTTCACTATGTAATTAACATATTTTTATTTAAGTGTGTTTTGATTACAAAAAAATACAGGTTTAAGGGGAATACAAGAACAACACTGAAACCAGGGGTACAAGAATCAAAGGATTAAAGCATATTTTAATAGCAAACGTAAAAACAATTTTATGTCAAAAGAAGAAATGCTGTTTTTCCAAAGAACTATTACAAGTGACAAAAAGATTTGTGCTGTTCTAGATAACAGACATAACGATTCTAATACTGTGCTCAGAGTTCTCCATGATAAGTAAAAAAATATTGTATTCAAATTGCATTTTGAATAGGATCTTTTTAAATTTTTAATGGTGATTCCATGAATATTTATCTCTGACCTGTCATCACTGTATTAGCAAGTAAGACTTATGTTCATCATGTTCTGTGAAACATGATATGCTGTGAAAATTTATCATGGAAAAAGTGCTTTCTTCACGTGTTTAGTTTAGTTTATTTTCACTTCAAGCAACAGGAATCACTGGTATTATCTTCTGAAATTTTGTCAAATTAATTATTCACACAAAAGACTAACTTAATTGCCTGATCTACTTTTTATGCAGAGTAGGATTTTTAAGCACATGTTATATTACCAGGATTGTGTATAGCAGTAGTTTTGTTTTGGTAACTGGTTTAAGGACAGTGATTATTTCCCAAGACTGTGCAGAAGGAAGCAAAAGGAGATGACTGTACACCATTTGTTTGTATAGTTCTGTATATTTATTCTACATGCTGTCTCTTCCTGTCTGTCTGTCAGTAGGATGCCCCCTGTCTCTCTCTCCCCAGGATTGCAGGCTGTCTCTTCCTGTCTGTCTCTCAGTAGGACGCCCCCTGTCTCTGTCTCCCCAGGATTGCAGGCTGTCTCTTCCTGTCTGTCTCTCAGTAGGACACCCCCTGTCTCTCTCTCTCTCTCTCTCTCCCCAGGAGAGCTGCTGTACCAGCCAGAGTACCGTCATCTCCGTGTCCCCATGAGAGCCTTGCCCGTCACGCTGCTGCTTCGCAGGTTCTGCTTCATTATGCACCTCCCACTCTGATCTGGCTTTGGAAGCTCTACCTGTATTTCCGCAGCCAATGGCTGTCCCTCTGGGCCATTGGAGAGGCTCTTCCCTGGTGTTCAGCCATTTGATATTCCTGTACGGACGATTCACCGGCGGTGAAGACTCGGGGGTGGTCGAGGGGACACGGTGCCGTGGTCGCATGTTGTAACTTCCTGCGTCGATTTTTTTCTCTGTATCGTTTATATTACAAAGAGTGATTTACCTCAGCGCAGCCCTTTCAAGCCCATTTCATAGCTCTTTTTCCTGAAAATCCACTGCTTTTCTGGTACTCATATTTGTGTTGTGTCTCATGTCGTGGATGAAAATGGCTTATCTACATTTTCATTCACAGAAATATCCTATTGGAATAATTCATGTCCAAGAATTGTAATATAATATTTTTTTTTGTTGTTTCTGTCTAAAGTAAACTTTGTTTAATATCCCCATGGTTTCTGTAAATAAGGAATTTATTCTGATGTTTCAGTCATTACGTTTTCCTAGCTAATTTTTATGTGTAATGCGGTCTAAAACAGTGACTGTTTACATGTAACCATTAACTAGTGACTCAGAAAAGGTCAGGAAGCTCACTGACAATCACGCATGACAGTTATAAACCTCTTCCTTCAGGGGGGATAATGTCATGAAATTGCAATAATGATTTTCTGTAAATATAGGATCGGGAAATCTCAATAATGAATGGATTCATATGCATATGACGACAGAACAGAACGGAGTGAAGGAAGACAGTGATGGTGAGCAGTGGGGTGGTGCAGCCAGTGAGACCAGGCAGCAGACAGTCAGGCTGAGGTAAATGGACAGTGATGGTGAGCAGTGGGGTGGTGCAGCCAGTGAGACCAGGCAGCAGACAGTCAGGCTCAGGTAAATGGACAGTGATGGTGAGCAGTGGGGTGGTGCAGCCAGTGAGACCTGGCAGCAGACAGTCAGGCTGAGGTAAATGGACAGTGTCTCAACGTCAACTTTGGCACATCAGAGACAAATGGCCCCCAATTTCATCTTAACCAGTCAGGCAACCACTGCCTGTTAATGGTAGATTAAGGGACTTATGAGCCTTGATGTAAACTGCAAGAGTGCATATGAGTTATATTGTTATTCTTGTTAAGATATCCAATATATAAAACCTACACATGGATATAATAAGTGAGAATAGGGCTAATATCAAAAATATCCGTGTTGTCTGGACACAGCAGTGCAGTACAGGACAAACAGCAGTGCCATACAGGACAGACAGTGGTGCAGTACAGGACAGACAGCAGTGCAGTGCAGGACAGTCAGTGGTGCCATACAGGACAGACAGCGGTGCAGTACAGGGCAGACAGCGGTGCAGTACAGGACAGACAGCAGTGTCATACAGGACAGACAGCGGTGCAGTACAGGACAGACAGCAGTACAGTGCAGGACAAACAGCAGTGACTTACAGGACAGACAGCAGTAAAAGGCTAAAAGCATAAAAGACACAGCAGTGCAATATAAGAATAATAGGCGAATAAATAAGCAGTATCCAGGTGCCCAATATCTAACAGCCAAGCGGCCTGCAAATATTTCCCGTGCGAGTCTCCAGCTGTCTCTGCGAGTGTGTTGCAGATAAACGCCACCTTACAGAGTGGCATGCAAAGGGGCAAGCTGCACTACTGCAGTGGAGTGGGCATGTTTTCTTCTGCCCGGGACGCCGTGTCCCCGTGAGGAGACGCGCCCCGGCCCACAGCCGCACCCTGACCTTGATTATCTTTCTTTTTCTACTGGTTGTGATCAGATGCGCCTGTCAGCTGCAGTCTGGCTCACTCCCTGTCCTCCTGTCAGAGTTCATCACGGCTGCAGAGCACCTGACCCTCGGGCACCGCACTGTGGATGCACTCCCAGGGGTGAGTCACTCCAAATCGCTCTGACACTCGCACACTTTAAATAGAACTTTGGAGCTTTATCTTGACAAAGTGACTTTAGAATATATAAAAAAAAAATGTTGTGAAACAATACAATTGTTTATTATTATAGGGTTATTTTAAATGCATCAATTGTATTTTTGGCATTTACGAATCTTGCTATTCTTGCTGTTGTGTCTTAAAATAATGATGGAAATCCTGTGTAAAACGCAAATTGATTGATCTGTCATCATTTTTCTCAAGCGTGTCCAGCTTTACTTTGGAAATGGTTCATATTCAGATATTTCATTTAACGTTACACTTTACACTGTAAAAAAATATTTTAGAATCAATGCTGACATATTTTAGATAAGTAATTTTTTGTTTGTTTATTTAGAGGATTTTTTGCGTAACATGTATAGTGCTAAATTTACTCACACTAACAATATTTAAAAAAAAACAAAATCGAAATTATGTTTTAATGATATGCAAGCAACAGCAAAGTAATATAACCAATTCTATTTATCTTTAATTTCTGAATGTACTAAATAAAAGGTGACATTTCATTTATGAAAACATTATAGATATCAAGTTCGACTAAATGGCCAATATGGAAACGGCAGCTAGGAGTAACGACTTGTGCCACTCACAATGATGCGGATGCTATTGAATGTAGGGCAGCCAATCAGAGGACGGATAATGATTTAATGGGTTGCACAATCCGATTGGCTGTCAGGAAGAGTTGTGGAACGACGCATGACCTATTTCTAAAATAACCCCTGGGGCCACACATATAGATAGAATGAACTGCTATTCTCCTTTAATTACATTTTGGATAGCCCTGATTCATTCGGTGGAACAAAAGTAGAAAATAAAACAGTGGCTTCTTTTGCCTCCTGCAACTTTACAAAACCAAGGGTATCTCAAAGGACATGATATCCGGGCTGCTGTTCTGGGCATCGCATAGTGAAAACCTGTATTTCACGAGCTTCCACAGCCTGCTATGCAGCCCTCAGTAATCTGCAGTGCACACAGACCTCAGCTTGTGTAGTGAACTGATGCACACGAGGTCAACAGTTCTGGCCCCTGCTCAGCACCTACTGTGAAGTACCTTACAAAAAAGAGCACCCCCCCTCCCCCCCAGAGTCCCCCCATGTTCATTTCATTCTTACAGGAAAGGAAACACTTTCTAAAATCTGTCTTTCAATTTCAGTAATAATTGTATTCTATTCTGCAAAGGGAAAAACTACATTTTCAGAACTTCAATTTCTGTGAATTAAAAAGGATTCACATACATTCTCCTGAACACAGAAAGTGTCAAAGCATCAAGCATCCAAATGGTTTATCTGTGCGGCATTTATGCATGTAAATGTAAAATAAATGTAAGTAAGCTGGCAGAACTCAGGAAGTGCAGCTGTATCAGGCAGCACAGAAAGACGTTCAGCGTTGCTTTTTATTTATCATACAATTCGAGGGATAAAAACACATTTTTTAGTTTTGGAAATTTGCAGTAATTTAGCCTCAATTGTAATTAATATAGTCAATTGGTCCTTATAAAAAAATGCTCATGCAAAATATTATTGGTTATTTAATATAATTACTATAATGTGAATAAGCTCAAACTTTTCTGTATTTTTATTGGATAAATAAGGGGAGGTGACTGAGGAGGTTAAAATCTTTGTTTATGCATGATATTTTGAAATATGATGATTATGTGGGTAAGCATTGTATCCCATGGTGTCTAACTTAATTATATTCTGATACTAAATAATTAGTTTTTCAGTGAACTGTACCATGAAAGTTAAAATATTTAAGGCTCTGAGATTTAGTGTCACACTATTGTGAGAAAGTAAATGATATCAAAAAGATAAATAGACCAAACTTTTGTATATTTGTCTAATATTTATTATAGTTATTATTACGATTGTTGTTGATGCTAGCTTACGTACCGCACATCTCATTTGCTAAAAGGATCAGTTGTCCTTTAATTGCTGTAATGTTCTCTCTGGTTTGACACAGCCTGGTTTCTGTGATGACAGCAATATTACACACGTTGAATGAAGAAGACAGAGTGTTTGTTAGGTTGCTCTGCAGCCTTTTGTTGCTTCCTGGCACTGAGCTGGTTATCGTTTTTTGACGGATGTAAAACGGTTGGTCGCATTATTGTGTTATCACTCTCCCTCCTACAGATTTGTGCCGAGACGCTTTCGTATCGGCCTCTGTGATGTGTCATGACAGCTCCTGTGCTGACATCTCTGTATACACAATGAATCTATTCACGCTGAATTTTCCCCATATCGTATGTGTGTACGGCAAACATCGATAGACGGAATTATGACTTAGAGTGAAAGTGCCGTCATTAATAAAGCAGCCGATTGTAGAAGCCGTTCCGGGGGCTGTGTGGGAGGTTAGGGGTCGGGGACAAACAGACACAGGAACAAACGGCTGGCAATTTCAGGACATGGATTGACCTAAACCGTGTATTTCTGGATGATGAGGGAAACCTGCAGAGGAGGCTGACAGCAGCGCTCCAGCAGAGCTGGGCGCTCGTGGAGACGGGGCAGGTATGGATCCCAAAACCTTGGCGGTGGGAGGTCACAGCAGCACAGGCAGCAGAGCTCAGCGCTCGCGGAGACGGGGCGGGTATGGATCCCAAAACCTTGGCGGTGGGAGGTCACAGCAGCACAGGCAGCAGAGCTCAGCGCTCGTGGGGACGGGGCGGGTATAGATCCCAAAACCTTGGCGGTGGGAGGCCACAGCAGCACAGGCAGCAGAGCTCAGTGCTCGTGGAGACGGGGCGGGTATGGATCCCAAAACCTTGGCGGTGGGAGGCCACAGCAGCACAGGCAGCAGAGCTCAGTGCTCACAGAGATGGGGCGGGTATGGATCCCAAAACCTTGGCGGTGGGAGGCCACAGCAGCGCAGGCAGCAGAGCTCAGTGCTCACAGAGATGGGGCGGGTATGGATCCCAAAACCTTGGCGGTGGGAGGCCACAACAAAACTCTCTGAAAAATTACGTCCTTAACTATGTATTTCTTCTCATTTAAAAGATTGTTTCTTGGAGGCCAGATCAGCTGCTGGTTCATTTACTGTTACAAACAATAGCGCCCTTGGTACCTGAAAAATTACCAGTCAAATGTATTTTTACTTTTATTTTGAGTAAGAACTGATTAAGCTAGTGGCAACCCTCAAACCCCCAAAATACTTATGGTATGTCAAACAATTATATATACAGTAAGCCACAGTATCAAGCAGATATCCAACACAATTGGAATTTTCTAAGTGTTACTTCTGTGCTTAATAGAAAATACGGTTTGTAATTAATCCTACTGACTTGTTTCTATGACCACTGTTATTAGAATTAATTCCAGGGAGTTAACAAAGATATTTAGTTTTAAAAATGCATAAAATAACCTTATTTTATATCATTATATTTTCTTTAGTTACATTTTAGAAAGCCAAGACTTTATCTCCAAGGTCTTTAACTTAAATCTAATTAGCGCAAGATAATTACCAAAACAGGAACTCGGCTGTCAGCTGGCTGATTAGTCACTGGGAGCTTTTTCTCAGTGATGCCCTATTAAGATGGGAGCAGATCCAGCGCCGCCGCTGTGAAGAGGCGCAGACGTGGAGCTCATGCTAACTGTGCACTTAACGCAGCTAAAGTCATGCGTCTCTAAAGCGGACAGAGCAGTGCATTGTGGGACAAACTGTCCAAAGTGGGTAGCTGTGACCGAAGATCATTAGACATTCCCTCCCAAACGAATGCTCTGTTGGTCAAAACGGAGGTTGAAACTTACACGAATTGTCATGTTTATACAAGTTAACCATATAGACTGTTGTTAATTACAAATGTGTTTGCTGTTTGATATTAAAAAATCCAAGTCATACTTTAGGCCTGAAAACTGTGCAAAGGTTTAGGACTGGACTGGCCATCTAGTATACGGGCATTTTCCGGGTCAGCTAATGGGTCATGATGTCACTCAGCAAAATGTATCCCTTCCCTGCGCTCAGCAAAATTTACCATGGGTGCCCCAGTCCAAATCCAGCCCTGTTTACATTCAAGTAGATATGTCATTTAAAATCTTTTTTTTTTTTTCAACATTTAGAATCAATGCAGTGAAGGCAAATTAGTTTGTTGCATTTGCTGAGAATGAGCCTCATTCTGTAGGATTTCACTGCCCCCACACACATACTGTACAGTATAACCGTATTTATATACAATGCTCCGTTGTTCTTTGAAGCAATTTGTTATTTGTAAAATCACTCTTCACAGCTTCTTTGCATTAGAGCAAACGCTACACACCACCTGCAGAGCATAATTACCCTTTACTGAGCTGATGAAATGCTAACAGATTATGCACATTTGATTTATAAAAACTAAGGACATATGCATTACACTACTCTACAAGAGCGTATTATCATTTAAATTACATGGGTTTTTTTAACCATCACCCTATAAATTTTGCATCCACTTGCCCACCCATAAGGGTCTGTAACTCAGCAAAGACCTGTCCCTATTTAACTCATCCACATACATGCAAAAGCCTCCCAATTTTCCCTCATTAAGTATTTATCACAGGCTAAGAAAATGGATTCTTGGAGGTGAAGTCAGCACCCTGACAGACTAAAAGTAATATTTTGCAGCTCTAATGATTTTTTTTTCTCTCCTTAATTAGATAGAATAAGGTTGATATGATTAGGTCAGAATGTAGTGTTTTTCATTAAAAATACATTTCAGAAACTTTATTTGTAATATGCTTCTGCAATTAGATAATAAATCCAACATGTTTCTTATTATGGAGCCAATTAATATCCGGGGGAAACTTGTAATTTTATTAACGATGTGCCAAAGGCTTTCATTAGGCTGCAGGAAAAAACACAAAATGTGAATTTACTGGTAGATGAAGAGTGTATTAGGGTTAGGGTTAGGAGGCCTGACAGGGCGGCAGAGAACGGCGTCAGGGTTAGGAGGCCTGACAGGGCGGCGGAGAACGGCATCAGGGTTAGGAGGCCTGACAGGGGGCGGCGGAGAACAGCGTCAGGGTTAGGAGGCCTGACATCCCATGAATGGCATCAGGGCCCGACAAGCAGCAAGCTTAACTGATTCGTACCATTTAGGATTTATAACTAAGTGTTTTTCCTTTACCAAATGTATCTATATTTATAAGTAGCTTTCAGGGCGTATGTCTGCGTTTAAGATTTTTAAGAATCCTCCCCTAATATAAATTCTATGCCACTGTATCTACTGCACCACAGCCAGACATAGGGAGCAGTTTAAGTATTTATCTGTCTTTTAAAACTTTTGAAATAAATAATTAATTGAGGGTGCTTGTGGGGACATAGGTATTTCTTTGGAATCAGACCTAACTATTGTATACCGAGTGTTTTTAACTCTTAGTAGAAGGACACGGTTATGAAATCATGACAATGGGGGCTTGTTTCTGCTTGGCGAAAACTGCACAGAGCAGCGTGGCGCCGTTATTTCAGTCCCGAAAAGACCACAGGTATCTGAAAAGTATTTTGGCTGGACAGAGGATCCCGCGGGGGGGCGGGGGGGTGCCCAGTGCACTGCGCTTCTTGGCGGGGGGTGTCAGTACCGACATGGGCTCCCACACTGCCTCTTATGTCTGTTGCTGTGCATCTTATGTCTGTTGTTGTGCTTCACGTTCATGGAGAGAACACGTCCTCAAACTTTAAAGGTCTGCAGGTGACCTACAATAATCCATAGCGGTCAAAATTTGAGTAAAACTCATTGACACAAATCCATATAGCCTATCAAGACATAAGTTAATAAAGATTAAACATTACAAATATCTTGCACGTTAAAAAATCTTGTCACA
>JAODJW010000091.1:633296-644232 GCA_026777045.1 Hyperopisus bebe
TAATTATTATTTCACATTGTTTCTTGATAGCCAGATAACACACCAAAATGTAATACCTTTAAGCAAAGTCATGTACATGGTGTGGTTGAGATCGGCTGCAGTGAGCCAGCCTGCCCCCTACTGGTGTGGATGAGATCGGCTGCAGTGAGCCAGCCTGCCGCCTACTGGTGTGGATGAGATCGGCTGCAGTGAGCCAGCCTGCCCCCTACTGGTGGGGACGAGATCAGCTGCAGTGAGCCATAGCATATTTCAGTTTCTTTTGCTGTTTTCATGCTCCTATCTGTGGCAGTACCTCACTGCAGTGGCGCAGCACACAGGGGGTCTGGCCAATGCTTTGCGGTTGGAGGGTGCTCATTGGCCGGCAATAATGTCACAGGGGGCCTGGCTGGCGCTTTGCGATTGGAGGGCGCTGATTGGTCGGCAATAAGGTTACAGGGGGCCTGGCTGGCGCTTTGCAATTGGAGAGTGCTGATTGGCCAGCAGTAAGGTCACAGGGGGCCTGGCTGGTGCTTTGCGATTGGAGGATGCTGATTGGCCGGCAGTAAGGTCACAGGGGGCCTGGCTGGCGCATTGCGATTAGAGGATGCCGATTGGCCGGCAGTAAGGTCACAGGGGGCCTGGCTGGCGCATTGCGATTGGAGGGTGCCCCTGGTTTTTCATGCTGCATGAGCATGTGTGTATGCATGCGGGCTGTCAGCGCCCCCCGCAGGCCTGGACTCCTCAGGGGCACTGCGAAGAAGGCATCTTGCGCGTCTCGTTTCCCCTCGTTACTTAAAGGTAATGAAAGGGCAAAGAGACGGGAACTCCTGTGAGGATTTTCACAGGGTGTCGGGTTTCACGGACACTGAGGCTGCTCCTGTCAGCACCTTCTCATCTGCCAGGACGAGCTCGTATGACCTGTGCTGTCACTGCATTCTCAGGAGGACAGCCCCCCCGCCACAGTAACACACCTTGCTGCTGCTACCCCCTTCCCTATTGATAATAGCAGTCTCACGTTACAAATGGCACCAGAGCGTTGTCTCGATTAACCCTGACACACAAGGGCCACTTCACGCGAGCGGCACTGCTACACAAAAGTCTGTTTCTGTGTGTGTGTGAGTGTATTTCTGCGTCTGTGTGAGTGTCTGTGTGTGTGTCTGTACAGGTATGTGTTTTTGTGTGTATGAGTGTTTTTGTGTGTGTGTCTGTGTGTGAGTGTATTTCTGTGTTCCCTCACTGGGGCTCTTTGGCGCAGTTCCCTCACTGGGGCCGCTGGCTCCTTGACGCAGTTCCTTCACTGGGGCGGCTGGCTCTTAGGCGCAGTTCCCTCACTGGGGCCGCTGGCTCCTTGGCGCAGTTCCCTCACTGGGGCCGCTGGCTCTTAGACGAAGTTCCCTCACTGGGGCCGCTGGCTCCTTGGCGCAGTTCCCTCACTGGGGCCGCTGGCTCCTTGGCGCAGTTCCCTCCCTGGGGCCGCTGGCTCCTTGGCGCAGTTCTCTCACTGGGGCCGTTTGGCTCCTTGGAGCAGTTCCCTCGCTGGGGCCGCTGGCTCCTAGGCGCAGTTCCCTCACTGGGGCCGCTGGCTCCTAGGCGCAGAAAGTTACTTGTGCTCTCGGTGATGGCATGTACTTCCACCTGACAGATTTCCATGTATGTGCTTCTCACCATATGAAAACCAACTCAAAAATCGGTATTGTTTGTTCCAGCACACATTTTGGAGTTTAATTTAATAACTGTTTTAGGTGAGTAGTGAGAATTGCAATCTGGTTTTCCCCGTCGTGTGTCGCCTGGGACCAGCACACCCCCCACATCCAGTGATGACGCTTCTGTGGATTCCAGAAACTCACCCCAAAGAACCGTGCACTCCGGGGGCCTCAGCGGACACCAGGCAGTTAAAGCCCCCACTTTATCGGCGTCTGCTTCCTCATAGTTTCTGTTACCTTAGTCTGATGGCAAAAGCAGCAGTAAAACAGTTAAAGTTTGCCAGAAAAGTTAATAAATAAAGCAGGTGCTGGTCTTCAAGCAGGGCACTGGAATATAAACGGCTGCTGTGTTTTATGACTGCTGCCCCCTGAGCGGTGTAGTCTACCATGCATCTATGCAGCCGAGCAGATCTAAGGCCATGTCGCAGGTACCTGATCTCCATGGCTGGGGAAGCACACCCCCCCCTCGCATGCCTGCATCACACGCACCGACTGCGGTACCGACGGCGCGTTTGGTGTCCCAGCAGCGGGACGGTGTTTGATGACGCCGAGAGATGGAGGCTCCTGAGTGGAGCATCCGGCCACAAACGCGGCGTCCTGTTACACGACTCACCGCTCTTTACCTCCCCTTTGTACATCAGTGCATAATACATCTTACTCATGCCATCCGGACAGTAACAGAACTAGACGGCACAAACAAAGGCACTTACACAACATCAAACAGCTCTACGTATGACTAAGGACTGCGGAGGTATGAATACATGAAGGAAAATAATACAGAAGAAAAGTCTGAAAAACTTGGCTGGATGAAGTATTAATATGAAATAGAAGAAATGGGTGAAGTGGAAATAAAATGCAGCCTGTGCTTATATGTACGTCTGTGCTGGGTGGAGACGTCTGCTACAGCTGCTGGTGCCTGCTTATATGTACGTCTGTGCTGGGTGGAGACGTCTGCTACAGCTGCTGGTGCCTACTTATATGTACGTCTGTGCTGGGTGGAGACGTCTGCTACAGCTGCTGGTGCCTGCGCATGGAGAACTGAGCCAGCGCTGACTCACACAGCTGTTTGCAGTCTGCCGTAATTAAGTTATCTGATAGTAAAGCGATATTCTGTTTTTCTCGTTCTTCCTGCATTGGCTACCTGCCCCCGTAGCTCAGTTATTTCGTTGTTTTATTTACACGCTGCTCTTCCGGTACCAAGTGTTATTCTTACACTCACTCACCCAGAACATTCTAAGCAATCCACGCAGGTCTCGGACCGAGATGTCAGCTGTCCTGGTAACAGCACACGGGCGTGTGGCAGATACTTTTATCTGCAGAACCATCCGGAATTCCATCCCAGCGTTGCTGTGCGAGAGGGAAGCGTGGCCAGCAGTCTTTGGGGGATATGAAGAGATTATTATCCGTGATTTTCAAGGTCACACAACACTGTCACCTCAGGGGAGAATGTGGGGGGAGGGGGGGTGCTTTTTGTCTCCTTTTCCCATGATGCACCACTTGCCACACTCCACCAGAGCTGCCGCTCGTTCTCTGGTATGTTGCCCCTTCAGGCCACTGATATTGAAAAGCATGGAACTGCCACCCAGATATTCTGCCCTGAAAGAATCTATTTTAGTGCTACTGTAGCTACTAGAGTGTTATAATGCAGCCATTATCCCGAAAAGAAAACACGTCTGATGGTCAGATATCTGTGTTTCACTGAAATATCTGATTTAGCACGATGCTGCTTTTGGTTGCTTCGGCTTCGTCCCCATGGAGGAGGAGATGCTGATGGGCACTGATCCCAGAGTGGACAGGTTATTTTCTGAGCAAACTGCATGGACTTTCTGAGGTGCCACTAGGTGTGAGTGTGTATCTGCTGAGATCAGGGTTCCTCAGCTTGGAGGAGGCACATTCAGGGAGGTAACCTTCTGGCTTCTGTTCTTTGTCTGCCTGCGTGAGTCTTTTCTGTTTGCATTCACACCCTGAATTATTAGCATTACTGTGGCTCTCCAGCTTCAAACACTTGCCCTTATGGTAAATAGGGAGTCAAGAAGGAAGTGTTGAATATTTAGGGCCTATTGAAACGAAAAATCCAGGCTGTCTCCAGAGACTGGGGCTTGGCAGCTATTGCCTTAGGGAGCTCCATCTGTCTATACCTTTGGTCGTGCTCTTAAAAACTCCGTCTTCATGTTCACACGCACAACCAACCTCCACACATTCAGGGCTGCCGCAGCGATGACACGTTTCCGACGTACAAGGCATGTTTCTGAAGATGCGATCATTTTCACACAAGCACTGGTTGGATTCAAACGGAGAGATGGAGTGTCTTTAAACACCTTTCATCTGTTTAAAGACATATTTCACTTCCCCGTGACCTTCCCATTGTCGTTATCGGTGCAGTGGAGGCGTTTGTGCAGCATTTGGGAATCCTTTGATACCAGGAGGGCAGCCCGCAAATCAGCAGCTACTGCGTCCCGGGGCATGGCAGCTCCATTCGAGAGGAAGTGAAATATATTCCACTGGAACAAACCACCCGCAGTGGGGGAACTGGAGTGGCCCAAAGAGACGAGCCTTTTGCCAGTGAAGGCGGCCATTAATGGACCTGGCAGAAGGAGACATTCTGCGCACTTCAACACTCAAACATCATCTCCGCTGTTTTCACTTTGGATTTTGCCGTGTTTAACTTTAAAGACCCTGCACTGCCTATGCAACTATCAGACATGGATGGATTTGATTCATCACTATTTTGAACCATTAAAAGAGCCAAATAAGTCTTACATGTATAATGATCTTAAGAAACCAGTATCTTTGTTGCTATGGTAATGACACATTTGGGGTCACATCCATCTGACACCATGAAGAGTCATTCTGATATCCATCCGTCGGACAGTTTTGACCTGGGAGATCTCCACACTGCTTGCCGGAGAAGGAATGTGGCCAGGAAGGCTGTGTCTCGGTGACGTGTCACATGTCACCCCCAATCACCGTTGGCAGTCTTGACAGGCGATGCTGATGGACAGGCGAGGAATGTGCCTCACACAGATACATGTCTACCTGATATCGTAAACATCTCACAGGCAGAAACTCATTTATGAAATTCTAATCGAGCCGGTGTGCAGTCGATATTGACAGGGCTTATCTGCATCTCTGACTCCCCATGTCACAACATTCCAGGGCGAGACAAGCCACATTTAAATGCGTTCAAAAATGGAGATGCAGTTTTTTATTTTACTTCATGCAGCACAAGGGGGAAGTGGTGAAGGAATGATCCAGTTGAACAAGTCCGGCAGAGAGATGACTCTGACCAGGAGAAATGCGCTGTGCATGATAACCTGCAGCGGGCATCAGGCCGCTCTGCTGTGCAGCCCTGCATGTGAAACCCAGGGTGACCCCAGGAACAAGTCGTTTTTCGCTCAGTCATTCCCATAAACTGCAGTGTAGCCAATGTCAAATTTAATGTTTATCGTTTTCATTTAAACTGAGAGCACAATGCAAGGCAATCTCAGTGGTTTAAGACCGTTCCCTAATTTCCAGCAAGAATAATAAAAAAACAAAAAAAACAAAAATAGCATTATGTCAACATTTGGGTGCTGAAGATAAAGGCGGAAGCTGAGCTTTGTTCATTGTCTCAGCAACTGAAAAAGAGTGGATGGACATCAGCAGCTGAAGGTTGAGTGGAAGGACATCGGCGGCTGAAGGCCGAGGGGATGGACACCGGCGACTGAAGGCCGAGCGGATGGAAACCGATGACTGAAGGCCGAGGGGATGGACACCGGCGACTGAAGGCCGAGCGGATGGAAACCGGAGACTGAAGGCCGAGGGGATGGACACCGGTGACTGAAGGCTGAGCAGATGAACACCGGCGACTGAAGGCCAAGGGGATGGAAACCGGCGACTGAAGGCCTAGCGGATGGAAACCGGCGACTGAAGGCCAAGTGGACAGACATCGACGACTGAAGGCTGAGTGGAAGGACTTCGGCGACTGAAGGCCGAGAGGAAGGACACCGGCGACTGAAGGCCAAGTGGACAGACATCAACGACTGAAGGCTGAGTGGATGGACACCGGCGACTGAAGGCTACAGACATCGCTGGTTGGACGCACCTGGCTTATGCATCGTGCTCACGTCCAGCGCAACGCCAGGGATCATGCTAACAGAGCCTTTCGGAAAAGGCCTGCGGGCCAGACAGGCTGCGGGCCCTGCTGGTAATTATACAAGGTCCCTAACGAATGAAGATGGACAAAGTCGCATGGGGACTGAGACAGGAATATGAGACGTGGGATGTGGAGTCTAAGACCTGCCCACTGCATTCACAGGAAGAGACATTTAGGTGAGAAAAAGACATTCAGGTCATCTTAAAACCTATCCCTGCCCCCCCCCCCCCCCAGATTTTAAGTGTTGGGTTTTGACACCCGCCTCAGGGCCATGTGACCCAAGAAGTAATTAGCAGAGGAATTCCCCTTCCCCTGACACGGCCCAGGATCAAATGAAAGCCAGTTGTGTTTACTTCCTGATCCGTCTAATTTCTGGAACGACGGCCAGCGTGGCCTCATCTGCTTACAGCTGCTCAAAGCTCTGGCTGCTTGAGAGCTGGCCGCAGGCGCTGCTGCACCTAAACAGATTAGCGCCCACCACATACACACGTATGCGCAGGCACAGGTGGGGGAAGGGGCCTGCCTGCGTGTGTGTGTGTGTGTGTGTCTGACTGCCGGCGTGCATGTGTGCCTGTCTGTGTGTGCCTGCCTGTGTGTGTGTATACCTGCCTGTGTGTGTGTGTATACCTGCCTGTGTGTGTGTGTATACCCGCCTGTGTGTGTGTGTGTGTGTGTGTGTGTATACCTGCCTGTGTGTGTGTGTGTGTATACCTGCCTCTGTGTGTATGTATACCTGCCTCTGTGTGTATGCGGACATGCCACTGATGCACCGAAGGTCATTTCATGCATTTCTGCCAGAAGTGAGACAGCGGCCAAGAGGAGCCGGGAGTGAGACTGCAGGCTAGACCGCAGCCAGGAGGAGCCGGGAGCGAGACTGCAGGCTAGACCGCAGCCAGGAGGAGCCGGGAGCGAGACTGCAGGCTAGACCGCAGCCAGGAGGAGCCGTGAGTGAGACAGCAGGCTAGACCGCAGCCAGGAGGAGCCGGGAGAGGCTCAGAGCCTCCACACATGCTAATGTAGCATGCAGGAGCCGTGCTCCCCAAAATGTCCCCGAAACGTAATGCATAAATGTATCTGAGAGCTTTAGAGGAGGGGAGCCAGGTCCGCGGTTTGCCGACTCACTGCTAAATGTTAGTACTGCATGACCCAGAAATGCATACAGTAAACATTTGTTTGCTTTTTTGACTTTAACAGATCGCTGGACTGTGTGTGGCTATGCAGTCCACATCGTGAGGGTACAAGCTAGCCTGCTTGCGTGATGACCTGTCTCTGTGACCGCTGCACGTTTGCTGTGTTCCCTGCTGCCCCTCGCACCCCTCATGCTGCAGCACGCTCCCCCAGTGGCTCTGCCTGCATGAAGCCCGTTTCTGCAGCCTCTGCACGTTTGCTGTGCTCCCTGTTGCACCCCTCATGCTGCAGCATGCTCCCCCAGTGGTTCTCTCCAGCCATTATGCATTTGCTCTGCTCCTTGTTGCCGCCGCTTTCGCATGCTGCAGTACGCTCGTATGACGGCTTTGCCTGCACGTTAGCTGGTCTCTGCGGCCGCTGCCAGTTTGCCGTGCTCCATGTTGCCCCCTGCTCATGCATGTTGCAGCACGCCCGCCCAACTCTGTGCCTGCAGCCTGACACAGAGGGACAGCCTGAGCTTCATGTCACTGACGCTCAGAGCCCCTGAGGGTCTCTCACATCCAGGAGATGGAGCTCCAGCCAACAGCTTCAGTTTTTCACAAAAGTGGTGAATGTGCTCTCATCCCCTGAAGCTTTGTCCTTGAAGTGTTTTCATGAATTTAATCGATTAGTTTACCTATTCAGATCGTTGCTTTTGATGATTATTTGACATTTTAAGATCAGTCTTTTTGTGTGAAATGCAAATAATTATTTTGACCTTTATGTGTGAAGACAGGAAAAAAAATGGCACCAAAGGTTCATTAATGATCAATTGTTTACTAAAAATTAATATAGTATTTTGTGCCCTATTTCAGTGTGCTAGTAAATTTCACTGCTTTATTTCCCAGAATGACTAGAGTCATCTCTGTCCATTTGACAGTGATACCTTCAGCCTCTGTGTCTTCACAAGGGAACATTATACTCACACACAGAGTATTTGCTTTCACAAGATTAATAGATGTCACCATCGCAACAGCAGAGCCTGCGATTCTTGCCCACTGAGGAGTCCGGTGTGTATCTGCCAGTAACACAATCTGTGCTTATTTTGACAGCTCTGTTACAGGTCTATCATTCTCCTGGGAGACTCTCGGGAGAGATAACAAGGAAGGGAAATGCGCAGAGGGAGCCTACACAATCAGATCTGCCCAGAGTTTTAACTTTCAGCGTCACCTTTAATGGCATTTGCAGAAGCACAGTGCTCTTGGTTACCTCTGGCATTGTCTCACCCTATCGAGGCCTGGGGGCGGTAGGGCGCAGGGGTTGGGGGTAGGCCTGCAGGACTGTGCTGTGCTCATTGCTGGATGGAGATGGTCAGAACGAAGATGACATTCATTGCTGATGACAGGCTGCTGGGTAATTCTTGGAATACCGGTTGTAGGGTTCAGGTGGGTATGACATGCTCATTATGACCGGAACATTCTTTGACAATGTACAAATGTAACATTATCATTCTGAGTGAGATGTCATGAAACAATGACTTTGTAAGTGAATTGTGAACAAAGAAATTTAAGATTTTTTTTTCATTAAAAATTGCAGATTTTTTTTATAATTGCACACCATTGTGTAGTTTGTTTCAGTAGGGCAAAAATACACTGCAGCTCAAATTTAATTTCTGATTTCAGAGTATGGAAAACAACAGTTGTTCTTACACTCATACAAAAGTGCTCTGAGGGCAGAATGAAAAATGGTTATATCTCTGAACCAATCAGATTGTAGAGGAGGTGGGTCCAAGCAACTAGAGGAGGCAGGATCGACCAATCAGATGTCTTGGTCCCGCCTTCTCTAGTTGCTCGGACCCACCTCCACTACAATCTGACTGGTTATCTCTCTGAACCAAAAATTTTCTGTTCTGCCCTCAGAACATTTTTGTGTAAGTAAAACTCCCATGAGCTGATTGTACTCTATTGTTTCTACATATAAATAATACATCGAGGACCTGCGAGTGCGAACGAGGCGTCAGCAGGACTGACACACCTGTGTATTTCCTGTGGTGTTAAAGAAAAACGTCTGTTGGTTGACAAGTGGTTTCTTGCCAAGAAAGAGACTCATTTAGATGCATGTTAAATGTGTCCTGTTTCAAACCAACGCCCACATCCTGGTGTAAGGCCCCTTTTCAAACACTGGCACTGTGACATCATTTCCTCTGTATCAGAGCTAACACAAATGTGTCTCTGAATGTGCACATGGGGTTGGAGTTCGGTGAGGCCCGGAATGCTTCCCCCCATGCAGTCGTGTCTGTGTGTTTTCTGCAAGCTGCTGCATCTTCTCCCCCAAACCGCCGCCTCGCTGCTTCATGCTCCGAGGCCTTTTATAGCCCTTCCTTCCCTTTCCTCTTTTCAAAGCATGAGAATGCGACGATTAAGAAGCCTTTTCCAGGCAATCACACCGTGCTCAATGACTTCCGCTGGCCTGATTACTGAGGAAATCATTAAGGGAAGAAAGGCTTAGCATCTTTCATCGTGGCCGGTCGCCCCAGTGGGGGTCACAGGGGGTGTGTTGGAGAGGCCATTTAGTTCCCCTTCTCCTATTATTTGAGCCTTTCCTTTCCTCTATCTCGCTGGCTGTCTGAGTGCCTAATCATTCCCATATTTCAGTCTCTGTCCCGAGCGCTGCTCACGGGAACAGGGAGATACAGCCCAGCCGCACAGCGCGAGCTGAAGACAGCTGCCTCTCCGCGGACTGGTTCCTGCTGAACGGCCTTATGGGAATCATCTCAGATGTCAGCTGTGATGTCCGGTGTGGTGGCTGATGACATATGCTTGGTCGCAGTCCTGTATGTAACTAAGAATCAGAGCAGGAAGACAGAGAAATGTAACCACCACTCTGTCCACGTAGAGACTGGCGTATCAGCGCACTGTCAGGACGACTTTGCGACTAGTCCTTCAGTCGACAAGCCCCAGCGCTCAGATCCAAAGTCCCCCTCCCCAAGTCCCCTGAGACGTCTAGAATGACAAAACAAGTTAAAGTCTGAAATACGACAGGTCTCCTTGGTTTTCACATGACATGAGGCTTCCAACATAAACATGACAAAGCACATCGACCTAGTTGGGTGCGAGAAGTCCATTCTGATAAGAACTTTCATTCTTGTGGGTGTGGGTGTGCCCACTCTGGGTGTGCCTAGTCCAGGTGTGCCCGCTCTGGGTGTGCCTAGTCCAGGTGTGCCCACTCCGGGTGTGCCTAGTCCAGGTGTGCCCACTCTGGGTGTGCCTAGTCCAGTTGTGCCCGCTCTGGGTGTGTCCGCTCCAGGTGTGCCCACTCCGGGTGTGCGTAGTCCAGGTGTGCCCACTCCGGGTGTGCGTAGTCCAGGTGTGCCTACTCTGGGTGTGCCCTGTTTAGCCTTAGACCTGACAGTCTGTGCCATGCGTCAAACAAAAGGAAAAAATGAGCTTCTGTGGAATCAGATCTCTGGGGCATTTTCGGCGCTGACCACGCAGGAAAGTGCACCGTGTACCTGATGCCGCTTGCAATCCGGCCTGCAGAGGGCGTCCTCATTCTCCTGTATATGGAGGCCATGACTGAAGCGTGCATCTGGAAAGTCAGAGGGGCCAGTCTGACTAATGGAGGATAATTTATGGATGTTCTAGGTGAAAATGTTACATGGTGCTTAGGGCTTAAAAGTGAAGCATCCCAGCAAAGGGGGAGGTTGGGGGGGGGGGGGCACAGAGTATCCTGTAAGTGCCGAGCCAGCGCATAAACAGAAGCAAACATATAACACTCTGTGCACCACTGCCACATTGTTACATATTGTCAGTAACAATTATCCAAAGCTGGGAGGATTGAGATTATAGTGAATTTGTGGTTGCTTGATGTTTGGCTGTAAAAAGCTAAATCTACGCTGTAAAGTAAATGATAACTTTCAGAAAGAGTGCATACCAGTGTTGTACTCTTCTGCTAATTTTGATGAGACAGCCATCTTCATGCTGCTTCTTCTGGGGGGGGGGGGGGGGGGGTT
>JAODJW010000091.1:649816-661421 GCA_026777045.1 Hyperopisus bebe
GGGGGGGAGGTAGTAATGGCTCAGTGTGTGTGTGGGGGGGGGGGGGAGAGGTTCTGGCACCCCCAGCCCAGCACCCAGCGGGCTGCGATCCTCTGGCAGATGCTCTGGCGGGCATTGTGAAAGGCCACCTTGGACGCCAGCCGTGATTGGGGGGGGGTGCTCCTAGCTGCCCCCCACCACTTTTTGCGTGCTTCCCGGTGAATGGCTAAGAGGAATTCTTCCGTGCGTCTGCTGACACTTGTTTTTACCTTAGCGCTGTAATAAAAAGTCAATGAAGCAAGGCGAGTCAATATACTCTAATAACAAAAGCTTGGAGTTCCTCGATTTCCAGATTTATTTTTTTTTCAGGAAAATCGGGTGGGGGGGGGCACATAGGATATATTAAAATTAAATGTTTCGATATTTTTTCATTGCACAACGTCCAATTTAAATCTTTATGTAATTGCCATGACAGCAGCCAAAACATGGCAAAACTAAAAGCAATTTCAGGACTGTAGCTGTTTGTCACTGAATTCATGAATTCCTCATGTGTCATTGTGCTATTGGACAAGCACTCAGAATTATCTTAATAATAATATTTTATTAAAAATCTGTTTGGAAAATTTTACTGAATAAATTTATTATTGGGATTATTGCTTGTGTTGTGTTTCTGCTTCAGGAAGGCAAATGAATTTGAGTCAAACTCTGTCTCTGAATGAGAAATATCACACTGAATACAAGATGTTTAAACAGCTCACCGAGCTTTCAGATGTCACCTTGGGCATGTTATTCTACCACCACTCTCCAGCACCATTTCCCAAACTGAGAACATCACCCCCTCATAATACAGCAGCAGCGAACGTGAACATAGTGCTAGAAAACATATCTTGTGGCTTGGTCTTGCAGGGTCTACGTTCCTCACTGGTAGACAGAGAGAATGAAGCGGTTAAGTTGCAGTGTTCAGAGGAGGCTGATTATGATCTCATGGGTGTGATGCTGCTTCAGTTGAGTCATGTTTGCATTGCTTATATGGGGGATCAAATATCTGTTGAACAGAATAAGAGACTAACTGTGAGAGAGAGATGTTAAGTGAAGCCATGTGAGAGGCTCAGGAAGTCATTTAGGACTTCATTAGCTGTCTTCCAGAGGGTAGTAAAGGGCCTGCAAGCTGGTCCTGTTTATGTGTGTAGCATCGACGTGAGCCGTCACACCACCACTGGCCCTTCCTTGGTGCACCGCGGCTGCCAGCTTGGCCCAGCTTCTCCAAGCTGTCCTGGGGTAGCCACCTGGGTCCAGAAAGAGACCTAACTAACAGACTCAACAGCAGTCTGTTCACGGTACACGGTGACATGATACTGTCCGAGATGCTGCTCAGGTGAAGCAACAAGTGATGCATTACTGTCCGAGACACTGCTCGGGTTAAACACCAGTGATGCAGTAATGGGCTGGACACCGCTGATGCAGTACAGTCTGAGACACCGCTCTGGTTAGGCACCAGTGATGCGGTACTGTCGGAGACGCCGCTCGAGTTAGGCACCGGTGATGCGGTACTGTCGGAGACGCCGCTCGGGTTAGACACCGGTGATGCGGTACTGTCGGAGACGCCACTTGGGTTAGGCACCGGTGATGCAGTATAGTTTGAGACACTGCTCGGATTAGGCACCGGTGATGCGGTACAGTTTGAGACACTGCTCGGATTAGGCACCGGTGATGCGGTACAGTTTGAGACACTGCTCGGATTAGGCACTGGTGATGCGGTACAGTTTGAGACACTGCTCGGATTAGGCACTGGTGATGCGGTACAGTTTGAGACACTGCTCGGATTAGGCACTGGTGATGCGGTACAGTTTGAGACACCACTCGGACAGTATGCACACATCCAAACATCACACGCATGGCCTGTTCCAGAGGAGTCAACAGGCAGTACACCAGAATGACTTCCTAAAGAGCTGTGGTGTCTGATGTTGCCAGAATCAACTGATGCCGAAACATTTATATCAGAGGTTGACATTTCAACAAGGTATTGGCAGAACTTCTTACCCGTTTTGAAAGCAATATCAAATAGCATGCAGATACGCACTGGGCTCCCTTCCATTCTCTCCCTTCTCATGTCCTGAGGCGGATGGCGCTTTATCTTTCCTTCGTCTTGGTAATTATTCACATGCAGAACTGCGGCAGTAGCTCACCTATCTCCCCCTGAGAACTGATACTACTCTGCTCTCGGACTATTCGCAACTGCATACTTGAGCCCCCTCTTCTTGTGGACGGGGCGTGGTGGCGTACGGTAACAGAGACCCGCAGTAGCAGAAAGGGGCCGGCCTGCCAGCCGCCTGCTTTATGAAATGCCTTTGGCTGAGAACCTGAAACTCATATCTTTGATATAAAGTTTTGTTTTGAAATCTCCCAAGTGTGAATAGTATGATTAAAATGAACGTTACAAAAGTCTGAGTTGTACTGAAGCGCCACCTAGTGACAGTGGTGGTAATTTAAAGCATCAGAAAAACAGAAAAGGTCCTGCATGTGACTGTATGAAAGAGATACTACAAATAATACTTCTTGTAGTGCCATTACTATTAAACATGCCGGCAGGATAAGCAGTTGTAAATATCGTCATAGTGCTAATTGTGTTGCTAATTCTGTTGCTACCACTACTACTGTTACTAATACGATAAAAGCGTAACCCATCTGCTAGTTTTAATTTATACCACTGACCAGTAGTAGTAGCAGTGCTGGTAAAACTGAAAATAAAATCTCCTTCTTTTATTGCTTCACTTACTAGGAGTTCTAAATAAATCTCTTACTCTCTACTTGTTCAGCACTATCTTACTTACATTCATTTTCTCTTTACTTATGCACATATTTATTTATGATATTCGGTAAAGTTCTGGGAATTTTCAATAGTAGCTGCAGCCACAGCGTTGTCAAGCTGAATTTAACGTCCAGCTCCAGAATGAAGTTAAAGGCATCAGCATCAGTGCAAGCAATCGGGCAGCTGACAGTGACGAGACGCCGTCTCCATGCACAAAGGTGACGTTCAGCAGAACCTCTGTCACTTCTGACTGGAAAGTCTGGAGAGTAGACATGGCAGTGAAGAGATATTCCCAGATGTGAGTCAGTGATGGGAGTCACAGGTCAGAGTCTGTGTTGGGAGTCACGGGTTAGAGTCTGTGTTGGGAGTCATGGGTCAGAGTCAGTGATGGGAGTCACAGCTCAGAATCAGTGATGGGAGTCACAGCTCAGAGTCTGCTTCTAACCCAGCCTGCTAAAGGTCTCAATGGACCCTTCACTTAAAATCCTCATGTAAATTTCATTTTTAATTTACAAGTTTTTGTTGGTTGTAATTGAACATTGATGTTTTTTGTGGGATCACACAATAAAAATAGTTATGAAAATTGATTATTTACAGTACTACATGGCCTTGTTTATTTGCCATATCCACGTGCAGAGAATGATGTAGCTGCCGTTTGTTTCATTAGTAGATGTAATCATGGTGTCTTGTGAGCACTCATGATGATGTCACAATGGTATTGAAAATGTGCAGCCAATGCTGTCATTCCTGCTCCGAAGTTTCCCTTTCACACACACGGCCCCTTTGGTGCCGTGTGTTTTCGCCTGTTTTATTTTGCTGTCACGTATAACAGAATCACACAGTCGAGCTTCTCTCGTTTTGGGGACAGATTACAGAGGCTTGGGATCATCAGGAAACAGGGTATCTAACTGACGACTTCCCGCTAATTTTCCCATGTCATCTTCCCCTCCAGCTGGAGGGAGAAGTCCCGCCCACACAGAGAGAGATGATCTTTCCACCACTACTGTTTGTGAGACATTTCACACCTTTGCCTAACACCAATAAGCCCAACTGTTGGTAAAATACAACCTGGGCTGAGAGTCTCTCGTGAGACAACACTGTGCAAACCTCATGGCTTTTTCAATTAGATCCTTTTTATTATTAAAGACAATGATATGCAATTAAGTAATTAACTGTCAAGTGGAAATAGAAGGACCAATTCAAAATGCCGGCAATGCACTATTGTAATTCTCAATATCAAGAATATATTAGAGAGCAGGGGTGGGCGATCTTACCCGCAAAGTGCCGGCGTCTATGTGGGTTTTCCACGACTCCCGATTGGCTAAAGATTCCTCACACCTGGGTTTGAACAGCTGACCTGAAGGTTACCCCCAAACAGCTGCCGACACACCGACCATCCCTGTTATAGATGGACTATACGAACAATTAATCCTACGTGTGGTAATTATGTATAGTCAGCAAATATAAACAACATATATAAATAGAGTATCATACAGGTAAAATGCAGTAAATATAGGATTTTTGGGGCCTTGTTTTTACTTTTATTTATGCTTTTACTTTTATTGTATTACTTTTGTTTAAGATGAAAAATAACAATAATCCTCCGTCATTCTGTAGGCCTATTTATAGTTTTTCGTACAAATCAGTTCCCCATCTCTATAGGACTGGAATGCCTCAGTATTTTAGATGCACATGTCAGTTCAATTTGGACATAATGTAATTATGCTGACTAAAAAGCAGTCATTTACCCTTTAATATTTTCGGTACCAGTACAATCTGTTTAGTGGTTTTAATCAATTACGCAGTCATCTCCGAAGGAATCCTCAAAAAGAACAAACAATTCAAAACATGTGCAAAAGATTAGAGGAGGAGTTAGGGCGGCCATGCCGCTAAACCCGCCGCTTCGTCCGCTTTGCCGCGGCTCCCCACGTCTCAGCGGCACCGGGCGGCTTGGTGTCACCTCTGCTCACTAGGACACCCCCCGTCGCCACCAGCACCTCGGCAGCGCTCTCCATTGTGTTCCTATAAATAAGCCTTTATTTGATTTGTGGTAAAGTCATATCCTGTTGAAATTACATCCACATGTCTCAGCGTGCACGGTGGGTACGGGCCGCTGACATTCCGAAATGAAACAACAACAAAACATGTCTCTCTGTCGGTTCCTTCCTCTTTTTCCCTGAAAGAGATTGTTTTGCTGTAGTTACTGTAGTTGTAATACTCTGATAGTAGCAGCGCAAGTGGTAATACTCTTAGTTGTAAAGCTGGTGGCAGCAGTCATACCCACAGCGGTGATTTCCCGAGTGGAACATTTCACCTACTAATTGAAAGTTTTCCCTTTTTGCGCATCTTTCAAGTAGGATTTATAAGTTAAATGTAGGTCGCTACGTAAGTCAGCCCGCCTTTATCAGCCGCTCGCAGACAGTAGCGCCGCAGCGCCGGAGCTGGTAGCTGCTCCGGCTGCGCGCATCGCCGGCGCCACGCAGAAGCCCCGGCGTCTCTCTGCTCTGGAGAGCTGCTGTTTTCACTGATAATTAAAATATGCCTTAGTTAATTTCCTTTTGTGGCAAATTATGCAATGAAATATTTAACAGCGAGGAGCATCCTGTCCCCTGGGCACATTACTCCAGGTTGTGCGGTTGTATATTTATTTATTTATCTGCGGTAGATGTGTTTAGAGTCAAACAGTGTTATGCCATAGTGGGGGGTTACAATCAAATCCAGGGGGTATAAACAAATTGCCTGCCTGACAGTACTCAAAGCAGACTGACTGCCAGCCAGCAGTGGGAGGGGGGCAAGATGGCAAATTCTATTACCCTGATCCTTAAAGCCTTGTGTTTATTATTATTATTATTATTTATTGTTGTTGTTGTCGTTGTGATTTTGGGGACTGCTGTCTGGTTTGGACTGAGGAGGATGATGAGGCAGACCAGGATGCATTCGAGTGATGCAGGTCGTGTCTCCTTGGTCGGGTGATGAGCAATAGTATCGATCGTCTTGCTCCGCTACAGAATGTGATGACGTGTGCCTTATTTCATTTTTTCTTTTTAGTCAATTAATTTCTAAAATAAAATGTGCTTAAATAAATGGAATATGGTGCCGAAGTTCTGCATGGTTGTGTGTCTTTCCTGGGTCTTTTTAAATTGTAATTTTGAAATGGATGCGTATGGATTATTTGTCAGGAGACAAATAGCTTCTTAATTGACTTAACCCAAGGCCTCTGACCAGTGTGTTACTCTTCTGCGAGCCACCGCACACATGAAAACCTGGCCAGGAATATGGCTCTGAGCAGGGCAGAATGACAAAGGGCGTTTGCTTCATGCTGCTAAATAATATTACGGCTTTCACCTGTTTGTGCAACTTAAGTCCTTTTTGTGATCAGGAAAACAAAAGCGACAAAGCCAGCCAGTAGAATAACTGCTAGCTTTCGCTGATGTTCCCAGTTGGGGTGACGTGATATCGCCCTCTGCGTGGTTCACCATATCGCCCTCTGCGTGGTTCACCATATCGCCATCTGCGTGGTTCACCATATCGCCCTCTGCGTGGTTCCCCATATCGCCCTCTGCGTGGTTCACCACGAACGCCAGCATTGCTACTTGCTGGTCACAAAGCAGCCTTGTGTAAACGCACTTTGAACAGCTAAATCTAGAGATAATAACAAATACAGCTGTGAAAATGGCCTATTAGCGTCTGTCCATTATTGCGGGTATGTCTGTCATCATCACTGGAGAAGGCACTTCAGTGCAGGGTTCCATTATCCTGGTTCATGGGTAGATGTTTGGGTAGGGTAGTGATTTTGTCGTGAAAATACAAAGTATGGTTTTAAGCTTTTCTGTGCCCTTGCCCTTAAGTAGAAGTCTGTTTGCAGTGACTCCAAACCTTAAAGAACACACATTATCTCTGGCTGCGGCTTTGTGCTCAAGGGGTGAATTTAAATAAAGGATTAATTTCCGTTCAGGCGTTAATTTATGCAAAGTGGGAGGATTAAATTCTCTAAAATATTTTGACAGGAGAAGACATACAGTTTTTTTATCAGCTAAATGACAACATAGAAACTATCTGAGCAACTAGTTACGTAAATGTAAACAGAGCCGAGATTTTATTTGTCATAGTGAATTTATTTATTTGTCGTGACATAAACCACACTGCTGTTTCATCTGCAGTACATAACTCAGTATATAAAGTATATGTTGTCAATATATAAAGTCTGAAATGAAACCATCATCTCCTGGGGAAACCATTCTTCTGTGAAGGACGCAGAAAAGCTGGCTGTTGTCATCTTGCTTCTTGTTACCCTGTTTGTAACAATGTATCCGCGACGGACGTATTAGATTCTACCACAATGTGTCCTTCAGTGAGGTTCCCTTTCTGCTCATATCATATAAGTGGTAACAGAAGGGGTCTTCTAACCCTCTGAAGCTTCACACAGGGCGGTGTGGGGAGCGCTCCTTGTCCGTGGGGGCTCCAGGTCACTGAGTCAGTGTCCCAGCTCCTCTAGAGGGACTTCCTGAAATCCCCAAGGGCGCATTCTAGCCTTTCCACCCTTTAACACTCATTTTTGCTTGTTGTAATACGCCTTGTCTGACCAGAGCCGCCATGGTCACATGATGTCGTCATGTGATCACACCCCTCGCTGCGCCCAACATGCACTTTCCAGTTGCCGTTGAGGGAAGAGTTGGACCATATCAGGAAAATAATACCAAGCATGAGAACTATCTAAAAAAAATGACAGCCAGCTAAAGGAGCTTCCTGGCTTATCGGCGATATTTTATAAAAGTATTGTAAGCATTTAAATAATACCTTTAGGGGGGCTTTTTCAAGGTGCTGGCAGAAAACTGGTTTCTGATTGGAGTTTTGTGACCCATTGCTCTTGTGCAGACTCTCATTCACACACTGGCGCCCTCATACATTATATCATTCCATGTAATTACCTGCATTGTTCACGTTAAACAAAAATAATAATGGCATGTTCTTATTTAAAGGAAAGAGAGTTACACTGCCTTCTGGCAAAATTTATCCTGTCTTGTGGCTGGTAGTGGCAGCCGTGTTGGAATCAATTACTTTGTAGCACACAACAATGATTTTAGATTTGATGACCATATCAAATAGTGTGACACAATTTAATTTTTTAAACACGTAACATAAATATGACAATGCAGAACACTTTTGTTTAATGGGGACATTTGTTAAAGTAGAATCAATGTTTAAACAATTTAGAAATGGGTAGATGTCAGCTGTCTGAAACCCGCATGGACGTGTTTCACCGTAAGATATGACCTGCAGACCTTCGTATGAAGTAACACTGTCGATAAAAGTCTGTCCAAGAGAAACAGGGAATTCAGCTCATGGAAAGAGGAATCATTTGACTGATAACTGTGCTTTCCCTGGGGGGGGACTCTGCTGTGCCCAACTTAAAAAGGGGCTTTTTGGGGGGGGGGGGGGGGTGTCACAAAATCAAATGAAATGAGTACAGCCTCAGAAATGCGATTCCTTTTCCTTTTTTCCTTTTCTTGTTACACAGCTGGCTTGTGTTATCTGTAAACTCAGTGGGTCTATTTGGTTGGATAAATAAGCCGTGCTCTAGCACTGCACGAAGCTGGATAAATAAGCCGTGCTTTAGAACTGCACGAAGCTGGATAAATAAGCCGTGCTTTAGAACTGCATGAAGCTGGATAAATAAGTCGTGCTATAGCACTGCATGAAGCTGGATAAATAAGCCTTGCTATAGCACTGCACGAAGCTGGATAAATAAGCCGTGCTATAGCACTGCACGAAGCTGGATAAATAAGCCTTGCTATAGCACTGCACGAAGCTGGATAAATAAGCCGTGCTTTAGCACTGCACGAAGCTGGATAAATAAGCCGTCCTTTAGCACTGCACAAAGCCAGCCACATCAGTGGCACGTATCCAGCAGAACAGGCCTCTGGTCCTCCTGCAAAGATCACTGGCTTCCTTTATGCCTTGATGAAACAGTTTGTTAGATTATGTAAATCTTAACATATATACTGTCCCTTACCCCATGACAAAAAAGACTAAATTTGGTTTGAGGTTGCTTGGTTCACATTGTGATTTTGTTGGTGTTGAGCAATTTGGATGCTCCTCGGTTTTTCATTTTAGGGGAACGGGGGCCTGAAGGCTGGGTCGTCAGAGCAGGAGACCGGGCTGTGAGCTGGGGGGTGTCTTGGCAGTGGGGGGGGTGCCCTGACGGGGGCTGAAATGGGCTGATGCTCCTGGGTGTAACATATAAGAAAAGGCTGAGTAACTGGTGTATTTATCAAGCAAAATGTCACTTACGGCCCCAGATACACGCAGAAGGGCCTTTGTTTACAGAAACAATACTGTCCCCAAGGGATAAATATTAACTCCCCACAACTGCATTGGCCTGTAATTAAAAAGGCATGTAAAAAGCCAGCTGCCAGGAGATAGCAAATAGGCAACCAAAAAGGCAGGCCTGCATGGTATAAAGCGGCCAGCGTGTTCTGAAGCCTGTGCGGGTACAACTGTAAGGCCTGCATGGTGCAAAGTGGCCAGCATGCTCCAAAAGCTATGCAGGTATGACTGTAAGGCCTGCATGGTGCAAAGCAGCTAGCGTGCTCCAAAGGCCATGCAGGTACAACTGCAAGGCTTGCATAGGGCAAAGCAGCCAGTGTGATCCCCAAGATTGCGCAGGTACCACTGCAAGGCCTGCATGGTACAAAGTGGCCAGTGTGATCCCCAAGGTTGTGCAGGAATGACTGCAAGGCCTGCATGCAGGAAGTGGGCGCTTATTTGTGCATTTCCAAGTTGGCTGGGTTTCAGAAGATTTCGAGCCAAGTCCTGCGTCGGAGCACTCAGATCAGCTCCATTCTTTCTGCGGGGGGCGGTGTACTAGTGTTACTATTCCTCAACTCCCCCACCGCCCCCTCTCTGGCTCCACCTGGGACGGGGGTTACAATGGTGCCCAGCAATTACTGAGTTGGCATGCGCTGTGTTGTTTGCTGACAGTCATATTCCTGCCGGACTTTATTAAAACACCATCTGCCGTCAGCGCCGGAGTGAGAGGATGAGCTCCACGCATGGGGGTACCATGAGCACTGGCCTCGGTGCTCGGCCCCCGCCAGGCCTGCTCTCGCAGACATGGCCGCCGGCCTTCCTGGTGCCCGCGGGAGACGTCCTGCTCCGAGTCACACGGCCCAGGAACTGGAAACGAGTTTGCCTGACCTGGAAAAGCGCGTCACCATTACTGAAGCGACTTTCTGAGGATGTGATTGGTGTGTCATGGCAGCTACACCCGGTGCAGAAAGAGACTCACCCCAAAGTTTCACTGTAATTTAGCTGTGAGAAGGTACTGCAGGAAAAAAGCAAAGTATGGACTGATGCATGGGCTTATGAAGCCTTCCTTGTGTTGTGGTTCAGCAGTGATCTTTACATGGCATTTGGCCCTTTGAGTCACACCTGAGCCTCAGCCAATCAGTGCTGGAAGGAGGAAGAAGGTCTGAGGGGCTTCTGAGGCGTCCACTGCAACTGGCACATGCTCAATGAGATCATGTGAAAGTCATGTGACAGCTTCTCTATGGAAGGAACCGATCTTTAATAAAGACAGAGAATGTGGACGATCCCCTCGAGCCAAACAGTAGTGGTCTTCAGCTGGTGATGTGACAGGGGTCGTGGGGTCACCTCACGACTCATTATACTTAACCATTGTTTGACATCAAAGACTCCTCTAGAAAGATGAATGTGTCTGTGAAAGGAAGGACATCCACAGATGGATGCATTTCTTTTCTTTTTTTGAAGCATAGGGTCAAATATATTTCATGTCAAATTCTGCAGCACAAAACTTAGCATCTGCTGTGTTTAAGGTGGACCCCAAAATACCAAAAGCAAAGTGAAATGAGCTCTCATTTGTAATCTGAATGGTAGGACAGAGACCCGTGTTTCCCTGTAGCTTTTGGTTCCAGCTTAAAGAGAAGTCTGTCCTGCAGTAAAGTATTTACACTGACTGTCCTGCAACAAAGTATTCACACTGACTGTCCTGCAACAAAGTATTTACACTGACTGTTCTGCAGCAAAGTATTTACACTGACTGCCCTGCAACAAAGTATTTACACTGACTGTTCTGCAGCAAAGTATTTACACTGACTGCCCTGCCAGCTTCATGCAGTGACTTCTTTGCTACATGCCAAAAACGACATTTTAAAATAACAGTAAAATTGCCAATAAGTAAATAAATTAATTAAAAAATATCCGACTAAAAGCACTGCAGTGTTCATAGGAAACAATACCCGCTGAAGTGTTGATCTATTTAGAAACTAGCTGTACTGTGGCGGTGGGTGGGGGGCTGGGTCCGGGCGCTGGCTTTTTTACAAAACGGAGCGACAGGTGGAGCACCGTGGCCGGCGCCCCGACATGCCACGCCCCTTTGCTGCGCCCCTCCCCTGGACCCACCCCCTACAAGCAGCCTTTGTGCTGGCTAAATGGAGCTGGACGTCACCCGCCCCTCTGTGTATCCATGTCACATTGTGCCCCTGCTGACTGGCAGAGTGACTCCATCTGTGCCTCCCTTGTGCTGCTGACACGCTGTGAATAGGCATCTGCACCGAGTTAAAGGCTGCGCACTCGCCGCTGCGTCTCCGCGAAGAAAAGCCACACTATTCATCAGGCTATTGTCTTGGCTTTACTTATGCTGCACATTCAGGGCTGCTGCAGCTCGCAGACAAAAGCTGATACTGAATCGCCGCCATTAATATAAATTATTCGGCCCCCTCTAGAGCTTTTTAAATACTTCTGCCTGTTTATATGCATGGTAGTCCGGGTGTTCGACCACCGGGCTCGTCGCTGCCG
>JAODJW010000091.1:713967-734449 GCA_026777045.1 Hyperopisus bebe
CTTGTATATGGCCACAATAAACAGCAGTGTACTGCAGCTCTCCACGTGCGGCAAGGGTCCCCCGACCGAGACCTTGGTGCCGTATGCTGCCTCATGCCGTTATTGAAAAGTTTGCAAAAATAACTAAATTAATGGGATCAGTCCCCCCCTCCATCCATGTGTAAAATGCATATGCATTAGCATATATTAAATCCATCACAGACAGCGGTTTAAGACATTAATGTCTCCCATAGAAATGGGAATCTTGCATATAATGGATGTGGACCTCAGGAACAGGGAAAAAGAATGGAATACAAGAATTACCTTTTGTGTAATTTTAATGGCATCTCTGTGTATATCTGTATTTGTGTATATAAAGTTTATATATTAAAGGTTGTTAAATAATTATGCCTCTGCCAAAAAAAAAACACATTTTGATTACAAAAAAAATAATAGGAAGCTAAAATCTAAAATTATTGACTATTATATTTCATATTGTTCAATAGCATACATATTTTATGATCTTAACCCTTCTGCTTTCAAAACAAATCCGACACAGTCGACACGCCGACACAGTCGACACAGCCAACACAGCCGCCACAGCCGGCACAGTCGACACCACAGGACTTATAAATATTACAAGGAGAATAAGAAGGCAGTTATGGCTGCACAGGCAGTGGCTCTTTAAGCGTTCAGGCTGGGAGACGATCAGGTTCCACTCCTCAGCTCCTCATGCCAACACAGGTTTCCTGCCGAATACCCATGGATTACATGGCCTCCTGGCCCAGTGGCTGAATGGGGACTCCGATTCACTGTAACAGAAGAACGACAGACATGGAAGGGGGGAGCAGAGGCGCTCCGCTCCGCGCCTGTGGGGCCACGCGATGCCTCGGGCCGCTCCGGGCAGCATATTCAGGCTGGGGGGGCCTAATGGCATGTGCATCATAATGAGGGTAGTGGCGGCGGCGGGGTCACATGACACGTGTAATGAGGTTTCGCCTTTCGCCCAGCATATGTTTCAGTTGTTCTAATTGTTTCCAGAATGTAATTGCCTGATATGATACATTGCAGAGATTTCAAAGTTTTTTCGCTTGTTTGGTTTTGAACTGTCGGTTGCTGCAAGGTGCCAACATGAAAGTCAATTAATGCAATAGATTCAGTCCCAGCCTCCAAGCTGAAAGACACGGTTAAAAGAGTAATGGAGAAGGTCTGCTTGGAACAAACAGAAGCAGAACTGAATGTTATAAGCATGTAAACTGCTCAGATAACGATCCAGGGACAAGAACGTCTATGTTTGATGACACCAGAGAGAAATGGACTGGAAGGGACCGGGCTTTCTGGCCACCAGGCTGGCCCAGAGTGAAATCATCCTCATTACTGGCCATGGATCTGGCCCAGAGCGAGATCATCCTCATATGAATCGGCCATCTCCCTGTCAGCTCACAAACATGTCGCCATCTTCTCATCGCCGCTTATTGTGCTAATAGTGCTTTTGTCTGAGTTGCTGTCCTGCAGGAGAAGGAGCAGCGGCTGCACATCTCAGCCAGTGACACGTGTAATGTCATATTCATCACCGGCTGGGTCATATCTCATTATGGCTGTGAGAGACGCCTGGGGCAGGGCAGGCCAGGCTTCACGCGGAGCTGCTCAGGTACATCGAAACATGATTTAATGCCATAATAACCTCCACTCTGCCGGCTGCCTTTTTTCTCCTCTTCTTGGTCCGTTTGTTTGCTTTTTGTTTACCGCGCCTCCTGCTTAATGAATGATACATTAGTGGACCCACTGAATCATAACTGGAGATGGGGGTGCAGAGCGAAAGGGGCGGACGAAAAAAGACCAACCTGCAAATTAGTTTTCTTTTATTCGTCTTTTCTTTTCTGCTCAGTCACCCTGAATAAAAGATGCATGGATGCGGGGGGGTGGGGGGGGGGGGAGAGCTTAGTGCGCTAAGCATTAGTGCCTCACTGAAAGAGACCCGCCACTGCGGCCTTTCTGAGAAATTAAACCATAAGCGGCTGCCTCCATTTATAATACTGCTTGTTCTATATTGCAGTTTTAGCATTACTTAGAATCCAAATAGCAATATTCTGATTTTAGTTACTCTTGGCTAATAGCCGGTACTTTGGTCTCATTACTAATATGACAGGCTGTACGTTTTTCATTCAGCGCTAACGGCAGACGCTGCTTAGTCCTGGCTATTTGGTGCAGACGCTCTGTATTTGCAGCTCCTCCTTTCCGATACACCCCTGCTCACGTTAATGAGCCACATGCTAAGCTGGAGCTCATCCTTCAGTTGTTAGTGTGTTTCTAAGCTCCTGTGGAAATACACAGCTGTGTTTTTGATGAGTTACTGTTGCCTGTAACCAGGGAATGGACCCCCTGTCACAATACATGTAAAAGGATTCATCCCCAATTTGAAATATAAAACATCTCACTTAAGTATAGAGTATAGCATGATGGAAAATTTATTAAAAAAAGGTGTTCTGTATGTAAATTAATGATATTAGATGCAAAACTCCTGGCAAAACAAAGTGATTGACTGTTTTCCTCTCTCTCAGTAGGAAATTAATTATGTAACCCTCTTTAGCTTACTGTTGTTTCAAGTCAATTAATTGTGGTAATTACTTATGAATTTTGCCTTTAATGAATGTGGCTCGTCGGAGATTTGACGATGAGGCGCCATCGGCAGCTCTGATAAATGACGAGTGACAGGTGCTTCACTTCACACGAGTGGCTGAAACAGCTCGTTGATGCGTTCATTATGGGATGCCCTGAATCGTCCTTGGCAGAGAGTATGGGACAACGCTGTGTGCCTTTGGAGAACAGTGTCCCCTGCCGTGTCTGACTCTGTGACCAGGCGTCTCCTGGGTCACAAATCACCACTTAGTCATCCCGTGAGGAGACATTTCTCAGCTTCTGGTCAATGGCGTGTGGCAATTCCAGCTTCATTTGCGATGCAAGATCTGAATTCCTCTATGGAGAGCAGCAATAACATGTCGATGAACATACGGTAACTGAGAAAAAAATGCTCATTATTCTCCTTCTATATTATATGACTAATCTCTGCAAATACCGAGGACCAAACTAGACTGGACTGGAATTTGAAAGCATTTAAAACATTTGAGAAAATATTGCTTACACATGTTGAAATACAGAGTGCTAAAAGACAATTAGTTGTTCTTAGTGGAGAGTAAAATAAATAACCAATGAAGGCGTTGTACAGCAGTAAGCAGCTTCAACATTCCTCCATACGGACGTCAGTCACCACTGCTGCCGTTCTCAGACGGCCCTTTCTGGCCTGGGCTTTGTGCAACAGAACAAATCCTGAGCATTTCTCCAAATGAGCGTAAGTCATCAGTCACTCGTTCTCCGATGGCCCTTTCTGGCTTGACACGAAACCTGCTATCACATCTATCCTGTAAATGTAGTGAATTGAGTGAATTGCACAGCAATTCACCCAATGTATGAGAGCTTCACTCTGAAAACAAAAACCTCTCCCTCCAGTCAGAGGGCTGCTCTTTGCCTTTCAGTAAAACAGAGTAAATGGTGTGTGACTATTGTCAGTGTTTTTTAAAAACGGTATATTATAATGTATTTCCACTGCTTTGTGTACAACAGCTTTGTTTCAGTGAATCTGAAAGTATTAGAAGCAAAAGGGTCGACTCTCTAAAAATATCATGAAAGGTTAAAAGTGAAGGTGCTTCTATACTGTAAATGCATTTTGTGCTTATAGATTTGCCTTGCCTCCCCCCCCGAGATCTGCATGCCTCTTTTAAGCCTCAGAACAGCTGACGAGGGAAAGCCAAGTGAAAATTCTAATGGTCTAAATTTATCATGCCCTCCCACTTTATGTGAGTAATAAGGCTGTAAAGTGTATCAGAGGATTATCGCTGCTACGACACGGGTCCCACGCATTTCCATTTGATGTCTGAAAAATGTTGTTTATATCAACTTGAACGCTACGGGGGTAAGAGCCTCACACGAAATCAGGCCTCGCTCCCCAGCCAAAGTATGAGAGGCAGCACAGGAGTGGGCTGCTGCCCCTTTAAGATGCAATACTGTATCGGTTACAATAAAGAGCTGAAATATCATGATTATACTCAGTATTTGAATAGAGTGCAGGTCAGGCCATCTTCAGTGTTGTACATGTGGGACTGCTCATCGGAATAAAGAGGATTTCACTTCATTTTCTGTTCATTTCTACTGTTGTAATTAAGTTGTTGGGTTCATCTAAGGGAAGGGACACTGATGGGGTATATAATCCGCATTATGCCAAAATCTGGCTTGTGGAGCCACTTGCTTTACATCTTATCCAGTTGGTATGGAAGCCTCTCCACCTGGCTATAGAAGAGTGACCTTGGAACCATGTGACCTTTGATGAGAAAGGCCCAAAGCTGTGTGTGTGCTGTGCAGAAGCTGCCTTCAAACAGCCATGAACCTCAGCACAGACAAGGCTAAATTAGTGCAATTAGGGAAATAATGAGTTCAATCAATTGCTTAAGTGCTCAACTGGAACAAAAATCTGCACACAGCAGTCCTCCAGGACTGGGCATGGACACCCCTCCCATAAAGTCAAAAATTATTAGCAAACTGACTGTTAATGTGTCTTTAATATGCTATGGGTAGTTCTCATCCAGTACATGATTTTTTTAACCAATTGTTAAACAAAATGAGTTTTCATTGCTCTGCTGTCACAGTTTAAAAGTCCAGATCATGTTGATTATCTGTCTGGAATCGAGCAGCAGGAGAGTTCCTCTGTGGGCCTGTTATGATGCATTTGAACTGCTCCTTTTTGAGGCAGACTGGCATGTTCCTCCGGGACGTGATACGGAAATGTACAGCAGCCGTAGGTCATTAATCAGGACATTCCCCAGCCACGTGAATCCTCTCTTTGGGAGAACGCCTCTCTGAACTCCTCACCAGTCACTCACCTGTACTTTTATCCCACACTGCAGGCCTTAACAAAGGGACAGTCCGAAGCAGCTGAAACAGAGCTAGCAGCCTGCAAAAATGTCTGCTACCTTGGACACGACTGGCTCTGTTGAGGCTGGAGCTGGGGTTCATGGATGCGGTTGCCTGGAAACAGGGGTCACTGATTCCAGGTCTCAGATATGCCCCCAAGTCAGAAGCACTATGATCAGACTGAGCAGAGTGCATGCTTGGCAGCAAACAGCATTTCAGGATGTCTCCTGCCTTCTCAGCAGCCGTCGAGGGAAACACTCACTGCAGTATATGCTGAGGTAAGCAAATTGCCCCTAACGATTAAGAAAGCAGAGAGACAGACATCTGTCTAACGATGCCGGGGCTTCCTTTTGATGCTGGCAGTCAGATGTCACAAAGCAACAGGATGTCTGTCATGCGTGTCTCCAGCTTTGGTCTCTGACTGAAACAGAGGGCTTGCATTAATATGAAAGCTTGGATGCCAGTCTCAGCCAGAGGCACAGAAAAGCCTCACTGCGGATGCAGTGAAGCAGCTTGGACATTCTGGCAGTGGGGCCCAGGTAAAGCAGACCGTGTTTCTGTGATGGGCTTTACCTAACACCCCCCTGTAGCTGTCAGGCGGGAGGGGGGGCACAGCTGTGACCCTCCCGTAACTCCACCTTTTCATTTCTTTATGGTCTCTACTACAACCCTGGAGTTATACAGCTCAAACAACAGACTTATGCTAAACGAAAGCCTTCCTGAATTTTTACAGCTTGAATGTATCTCAGATATTATGGCTACATTGTAATAAAACAATACCAGATACAAACTATAGCAAACTATACCACACAATTGCAAATATTATTATTAAGTCCCAACTGATGCCTGCATGGTCAGCTGATCAATGGTGAAAAAAATCCTTCTTCTCTGCTTCAGATTTTCATCGGTATACAATTAATATGACATTTAGCAGCTGCCTGGTTTATGTCCCTGTAACGGTCAAGGTGTCTTCTGAGGTCATATCTCAGGCTGTTTTTCTTACTTCCTGCTAGCTTTGTCCAGCTAGCCATTTGGAACAAACTGCTCTGCATGTTGCGGCGGAACATCCTTCTGAACCCAATGTTGTGGCTGTTAAGGGGAGGCTGTGAGGTAGCTGATGCTAACAGCGTGCTCTGTAATTGCAGGGGTTATTTCCCCCCAAGGAAACATACTGATAATAATGTCAGCATGATTAAATCGATAGTTGCCTGACAATTCATTACTTGATTTACTCTTTTTGTGTATGTGTTTTTTGTGGTATGGGCTGTATGGTATTATTATTACTGTGATTATTTATTTGATTTTAAAATGATTATTGTTACTTGTGTCACTAGTGCTTTGGTTTCGTGCTAAATATGGTTGCATATCTTGATCGTGGTATGAATGAAACATGCAAACACTTTGGTTGAAAAAAGATAGATGGAGTCGGTAGTCTAACAGGGTGCCCCCCCGATTCAGCTTCTTACAGTGCTTACAGCTTCTGTGCTGCCAGTATAGGGGTCCATCATGTTAAGGGCGATTCTTACTGATGCGTTCATTTTGATTTTTGACTTAGAGACTGCCTGTCGCTTTTTTTCAGTTTAATCTTAACAGCGTCTAATTAAAACAAGGTTTAATAACAGAGAACCTCATACTGCAGACTGCAGAGAACCTCAGACTGCAGACTGCAGAACTCTCACGCATCTGGTGCGACACTCCTGCTTTCAGACTCTCACCCCCACGCAAGAAATCTTACAGTAAATGATATTATTTTATTATAAACCTAAAATTAGCTACATCAAAAGCATTGGGGTAGTTTGCAAACTGCGCAGTCTATTTACAAGGTAATGGAACTGTTACATACATGTAAATGCTTGTGCAGACTTGTCTCAAATTGGAAATCTCACTCCAGCCAGCTGAACAAAGTTGGCAGCCCTGATTCTGATTTTTTTTCCACGAATGACTAACAGATAACAGCAAACAGCTTTCCATAAACAAACCTTCTGTTCTTACAGTAGGAGCTGAGCCAGGAATATCAGCTATCCATGCCCTCTTCAGCTGCCTGCCACTTACATAATTAATCCTTTCACAGTTTCATAAATGAGCATTTTGAAGAGCGGTTCATTCCTTATAAGCAACAGTGAAAGTGTGTTATTCTTTTTTAGGAATTTCAGACTGCTTGCTTCAAACTTTTAACCCCACTCTCCCCTCTCAGTTACTGATTTCTCTCATTTTACCTCTTTGTACAGAACATATTTCACCCCAGCTTCAATCCTATTACAGGCTGCTCCCCGCACTCGCCCAGGGCACCAGAACACACTTCTGCCAGCCGGCCGTATGTCACTGTGACTTTCCATAAAAGCCTTGCTGGGTAGTGCAGCGAAGCCGGTGAAGACAGGAGAGGAAGCGACGAGAGCCGCGGGCCTTTGGGAGGTCGCTACATGCCCAGGCCGAGTCCCTCGCCGTCCTGGCAGCCGCACGGAGCACCACCCCAGCGAGGACACCAGCCGAATGGGGGAGTGAAACAGCACCTATCCCATCTATGGCTTCTCTGTCTTTTCCATGGAAAGCTTCAGTCTATAATCTCATTTGTTTGAGGGATCTGTCTGTTTAAATATTACACAGATAGTCATTTCTCCTTTCATTAAACTATTCTACCTTTGACATTTACATTTGCTTATATTTAGGTTATATTCAGATTAAAAGCTTACATTAAGTTGAGTTTCCTTTGCTGGTGAACGTAAATACGTTTTTTACCATGAATCTGTAGATTGCTCTGTGCCGCCACATTTATTGTTGCGCGTGTTCATCATTCAACTTTCACCGTGGCAGTTTGAGAAAAGTCATATCAGCGATCGCAAAGCATAATATCCAAGCAATTACACAGCTAGTTAATAGCTAATTAAAAGGGATTACAGGTGCATTTATTTCCTTGCGCATTAATATCAGCGATGGAGCTGTTTAGCTTCTGTGCCCCTGTATTAATAGCCATTTGAAGCATCTTGCTCTACACTCCCAAGCATCATTAGGGAAGTCCCCAAACAACACAAGTCAAGCAGCTAAACTTCACAGTAAATTAGCTACAATTAGCGCTGCGCATCGATGCAGCTGCCCTAATAATGTCATTAAAGAGCCACCCAATCATAGCTTGCAGCCTAGTGGATCATTTTTCAAATCAATGGTTTTTATGAGCTCTTGTAAGAGGCCTGGCTCAATATGTCCAATTAAAGTGGGGAGGGGGACGGCCTTCGTTAGAGCTCCCTCTGGAGCTGCCCCTCTGTACTGCGCTGGCAGCCCAGTTAAATGACTCTAATTCATAGGTTTACCCAGCAGCTCTGGGAGGCTGTGGCCTAACCGTACATCACCAGCAGAGGTTAGCAAAGAGCTCTGCTTTTACCCCATGATACTATTTACTAAGGGGCTCATGAAGAGGGCAAGCTGCCGCCCTTTCCTACAGCATCAATCAAACGCTGGCGACCAGATGGGATCCGGCATTTTAGCACCGTCGCGGTTAATTTCAAACGGTGAACGTAAGTGCAATTAAACCAGATTCGTCCAGGCAAATTCCCTTTAAGCAGCACTGAAGTGAAAATATGGGCTGCTGAGGGTCAAATAGGGACTGGGGAACGCTGATGTTTCAGAGTTCAGCCGCTAGACGTCACGCTGTTGGCGGGTTGGGTGTGGAAATCCAAACTCATATGCTGAATTAACAGGTAGAAAGAAGATGTGTGACCCTAAACAGGACATGCGGGTGCAGGAAATGGATGGATGGACGGATGGATGCATAAATACAGTAGGCAGCCAAAGAAAATGCTTATGGCTATTTATCTTGGTAGTATGTGCATATTTGCTCAGAAAACAAAACAATTTAACATTATAACATATGCAAATTAACAGAAACAATAAAAATGAACAAGAATTTCACCCGCTATATAAAATGCAGATACAGGTTAGGAACAAATACTGTTCAGGTGATTTAAGTGATTTTAAACATGGCATGGATGTTGGTGGTTAGTGTGAGTGTTTCAGAAACTGCTGATCTACTGTGATTTTCACAGACAATCATCTCTAGGGTTTACCGGGACTGGGCCGAAAAAGGCAAAACATCCAGGGCACAGTGTTTCTCTGGGAGAAAATGCCTTGTTGATGATGGAGATCAGAGAAGAACGATCAGACTGGTTCAAGCTGACAGAGAGGCGACAGTAATGCAAATGATCACTCATTACAACCAAGGTATGAAGAGCATCCCTGAGTGCAGAAAAGCATCCCTGAATGCAGAAGAGCATCCCTGAATGCAGAAGAGCATCTCTGAATGCAGAAGAGCATCCCTGAATGCACATTTCGAGCCTTGAAGTAGATGGGCTACAGCAGCAGAAGACCACGCCAGTTCCCAGTCCTGTCAGCTAATGACAGGAAGCTGAGGCTACAGTAGGCAGAGGATCACTGAAACTGGACCATGGAAGATTGGAAAAACGTTGCCTGGTCAGATGAATCTCGATTTCTGCTGCAGCATTCAGATGATATGAGGTAGATAATTTGGTGTAAACAACATGAAAGCACGTATCCATTCTGCCTTGTATCAGCAATTCAGACTGGTGGAGGTGTATATTTGTGGTAGGGGATATTTTCTTATCACACTTTGGGCCCCTTTCTTTGAAATGTCACAGCTTACCTGAGTATCCTTGCTGACCATGTCCATCCCTTCATGACCACAGTGTACTCAGTTTCTAATGGCTACTTCCAGCAGGATGGTGTGCTATGACACAAAGCTCACTGCATCTCAGGCTGTTTTTTTTGTACATGACAATGAGTTCACTGCAGTCAAATGGCCTCCACAGTCACCAGATCTCAGTCCAGCAGAGCACCAATGGGATGTGGTGGAACGGGAGATTCGTGAAGGTGCAGCTGGCAAATCTGCAGTGACTAGTGACGCTGTCATGTTAACATGGACCAAAGCCTCTGAGGAATGTTTCAGGCACCTTGCTGAATCTGTACCTTGAAGAATTAAAGCAGCTCTGAAGGCAAATCGGGGACCAGCCTATTACTAGCAAGGTGTGCCTAATAAAGCGGCCAACGAGTGTATATACATGCATGCATTAAGCAGGAGCAGGGAAGCCTCATGCTCCATTCTCCAGCTCCATAGCATGTGGGCAGCCAGCCTCTAATAACCAGGGGAGATGGGAACACATCCCCCTACCAGCTACCCATGGCAGAGAGCCGTAACACTCCATAGCTACGCCTTCATACACGCCACGCATTCATAAAATATTTATGGAAGGAGATTAGGATTCAAGATTGACCTAATATACCGTGAAAATTGGAGTATATGCTCTAATGATCAGAGTCGGCGTCCCATTTTGCCCGGCGCAAATCTCCTTTTCCTGACTTTGGTCCCAGTGCCTCGCCTAACCGTAGAGGTAAGAGTGTTTCGCTGGAATTTCGATGATCACTCGGCCTCCCTCGAGGTGCTGAGCTGAGAGAGTCATGGGGAGTTCTGCTCCTTCAAAGCCTCCCTGCTGCAGGACCTGAGCTGTGCTTGGAGACAGACACATCTTCCAAGTGATTGCTCCAGACTATCAGGATAATCAAAGGGAATGAGTACCTTTGTAGATTCCCTGTGAGAGCCGAAAAGCGCACCAGCATACTCCTCTGGTGCTTCATCTCGGCTGAGGACGCGGCGTCCAGGTCCAAATCGGCCTTAGAGAGTCCTACAGTGGACTGGTGGCCCGTCTCACCTGCTCCTAGGTGTGTACCCTCCGATTCCTGAGACGGCCGCCGATCACCAGATTCCTGAAGAAGGATGCCTGAATGTTATGTAGGAGACATAGCACTTAGCATTAAATATCCCGAATGCCCCTCTTCTGAATAACTCCAGTAAAATATCCATCTGGCTTTGGGTCAAAGTATCAATGACAAAATTTATGTTATTGATTCATTGCGATTATAGTTATAATTGCAATTTCATATAAATCACAATGGCCTGTATGGTACTGAGGTGTCTTAGAGGACTGTGAAAGACTGGAGGAGTTTGGGCAGCCCATTCCTTCAAGTGACAAGGAAGAGGGTGTGGCCAGGTTACTCAGAGGGGGAGCGGTGCCCCCTACTGTCTACAGGGATGAATAAGTGAATGAGTAAGTGAACGAATGAATGAATGAATGAATAAGAATGTCTGATTTGAATAATTTGAATGACCCCTTGTCCATATCAGCCATATTCAAGGATGATCCCTGTTCCATCTGTGTCATCCATCTCATTTCACGCTTGATTCTTTTAAAAAAAATATATATGTGTGTGTGTGTGTGTGTGTGTGTGTGTGTGTGTGCCTGTGTGTGTGTGTGTGTAACATGTCCAATGTGCAGGAGCTGGACCAATGAGGGCCACATGCCTCAAAATCCAAATTGTGTGGAGGGTGTCACAGTCACGATGTTGGGAGACAGAGGAGGGCGCTGCGGTGATGTCAGAGACCAGAGGAGGGCGCTATTGTAATGGTGCAGGAGGACAGAGGAGGGCGCTATAGTGATGATGCCAGAGGACAGAGGAGGGCGCTATGGTGATGATGCCGGAGGACAGAGGAGGGCGCTATAGTGATGATGCCGGAGGACAGAGGAGGGCGCTATTGTAATGGTGCAGGAGGACAGAGGAGGGCGCTATGGTGACGATGCCGGAGGACAGAGGGGGGCGCTATGGTGACGATGCCAGAGGACAGAGGAGGGCACCGTGGTGACAGTGTAAGGTGCCTGGGTTGCTAACACCAGTGACTGCAGTTGATGATGATCTGCAGCATAAGTAACACTGACAGTCTGACAGTAACACTGCTCTGCCTGAAACACTGATGCATCCGGAACAGCTTCCCTGCAGGGATCCGTCTGACTTGCAGAAGTGGTCCATGGTTTAGGAAGCAGCCTCACGGTGAGCAGATTACAAGCTGTGCACATTATAGATGGCTCTCCAGATTTACTGACACATTTAGCATAAGGCTGTTTGCTGTACATACAAAGAATTTGAGTTGTACATAATGCATGAGAAGATGGATATCAGCTGGATATCAGTGCGGGGGGCAGGTCCCTGAATAGGCTTTGCTGAGATGTCTGCAGAAGAATTGGACATTTTGCTGGTCTTATTGTCGTTGTCCACATGGTTATTGTGCTGTTGGGGTTCCCGACGCAGAGCAGGAGGTGGCCACTTGGGGGGGATACTTGGGAGGCAGGAGGGTTTTGACTGCACTAGCGTTGGTACCATGTGAAGGGCACCTAGCTTATTAACAGCAATGGCTTACAGAGACATCGCTAAGTGATAATTAAGGACTCATGGGCTGGCACTGGGCTGGCACTGGGCAAGCACTGAGGTGGCGCCTAAGAAAGGGGAACCAATCAGAGATGTGTATGCTGGCTGGGGGTGTGTTGGGGGTGTATCAGATTATTCATGGACTAACCAATGAAATGTAACGTGATTAATAAAGAGATAATCAAATAACTATAAGAAATGTTGTATAAATCATGTTTGGGGAGATGCTCGACTCTCGCTTTGATCCATCAAATGAGTTAAAAGGAAACTGAAGACGCCATTGGCTGTTTTGTTCCTTCTCTTGCCAGAGGCAAGAAATTTTCTGCTTCTACAATGCCCCCATCCCAGGCACAAGCCCTCCTCGGGGGGGGGGGGCCTGAGGGGTCCTGGAGCTGGCCGAGGCATGAGCGGATGTGTGATCTGTCCTTGGGGGATGGGGGCATTCCAAAACAACAGTGGCCCCTCACAAAATCTCCCCAGGAACCCAAATGATCACTGTCAGCATCTGCACATCATATGACTGGGCTTTCCTCATGATGGTCATGCTGTATATGAATGATACCAGTGACTGGTAAAGCACCAGTGACACAGCATAAACAAGGCACCAGTATGCACTCTCCATCCATGTATTATTAACTGTCTGGGAAAGGCAGATAGCAAATGGCGCTTTTCATCCGTCAAAGGCACCAGGGTCACGCGGCTCGCCACGTACCAACACTGAGGTTCTCTATAGGTTTGTGTCATCACTAGGAGCTGCCATTGCATCACTAAGTTTGACCAAACTTAGGAACTTTTACTCACTCCTTCAGTGGTACTAAACTCTCCAGTAACACTTTACTTGATGGGGTGCAAATATTTCGTAATAACTCAGTTACTACTGAACAAATCATGAACAAATACATTCACCACTTGAGATACAATGATTCATTAATGATGAACAAACATGAGATCAGTTTTTCACTTGTGTTATTCATGACTTCCTTCAGTTCCTTCAGTAGTTCCTTAGTAGTTCCTGCAGTAGTTTCTTCAGTAATTGACAAAGGTTTACAGAATTAGATATAGTAACAAATATAGTACCTGCTTGAGATAAAAGATGTATCACGATTCATTAATAATGAATTAACATGACATCAGCATGCAACTAACACTTAGTTTGTGGTTAATTAATACGTAAGTAATAGCATAATACTATACTATTTGTGCCCCCCTCAAAAAAAGTGTTAGCAACCTTGCTATAGATTGCCTACAAATGTGCATGTGATGCTCTGAGCATCTCAGATACATGTGTAAAGAATTGTGGCTGTAATACTTATAAATGTTATACTTATAAAGGCCTGTAAGGGTGGAGTGTCCTGCTAAAGGACTGAGTCATTTTCAAGAGGAGCTTCAAGTGAACATGAGGTCACCTGACGTGGTGTGAAAATTCGGTATCGAACTTCACCGCCTTCACTGAGTGTGACAGTGCGAGCTGCAGCACTGCAGAGTGAGCAGTGAGCTGAAAGGCCCTTTTCTGACTGCCCCCAGCCAGCTGCAATACTTGTGGCATGTGTTCTGAAGCTCGTGCTGCAGTTTCCGACAGCTTGCTACTTCGTGACTTTCTGTTTGTAGATAGACGGATAAATGCAGAGCGTTCAAAGCCCGTGAGGGAGTGTCACTATGCCGCTGGGTCCCGTGTCAGCACATCCGGGCCGGACAGTTTGCCCGCCCTTGTTGAAACAGACCTGAGGATGACCCCGCATCCAGTGGGATCCAAGTCCCAGCAGAGCAAACTTGTACTTTCATAAATCTGCTCTTCCAGGCTAAGGGATCAGTGGTGTGTAGCATGACCATGTGACGAGGGGGATCTGGGGAACGTGGTGGGGCCCCCCCCCCCAGCGGCGGATGTCCCTCCAAAGCCTCTGATGAAGCCTATGAATAAACACTGAGCATGTGTCTGCAGCCTGTGACGGCTGGAGTTACACGGCTCTACGGCCACATACATCAACTCGATTGCTCTGCTGAAAACGTGGCTAACTTGCTAAAATGTCACATGTTGACTTTCTGCTAAAGGGCATCTCCTAAGTCAATATAACATCCACTTAGGCAAGCATTCCATAAAGCAGTGTTATATAAAACAACAATATCTAACCAAGCCTTAGGCTATGCTCCATTGCGACGCACGCATACAGCTCCATGCTATTAAGTTTATTCGGTATACTTAATCCTACGGCTGCTCCTCAGTTACTTCAAGCTGCACTATTCCGTTCCTGCCTGCTGACAAATCGTCTGCTCATCACTCTTTCCCGCAACTTGCCTGCCTTTCTGCACACTCCTGACCGCTTCCAGATGACATGACTGTGGTGATGTGGCACGTGGACAGCACTATGGCCTTGGGTACGCTGGCATCCTCTCACAGTGCAGAAATCTTAGATGCCAATGGATGGGCGGATGATTCGGCGGGAATTACGCTGGTTTACCCATGTAGGCAGACTTACTGTATCACAGTGAGTCCACGTTTAACTCTTCAGGAGAAACAAAGAACAAACCCATGTGTTCATGATGGCATGAATGAATGTATAGTGCTTTACAGAACCAATGGGGAGCCACTTCAACCACCATCACCATGTAGAACCACCTTACTCTTTCAGAAGATGCCCAGGGATCTTTTATGACGTCAGAGAGTCAGAACCTCAGTTTTACGTCTCATCTGAAGGACGGCACCATTTTTACAGCACAGTGTCCCCATCACTGCCCTGGACCATTGAGATCAACACTGAACACAGGATGGGCTAACCTGTTGGCCACACCAACACCTCTTCCAGCAGCAACCCAGCATTCCTCCCAACCAAGTACTGGCCAGGCCCAAACCTGCTTAACTTCAGATGGATTCCCTGGACTGGACTACAGCATAGTATGGGGTCTTCTTTTCTTGGAGCCCAGAGTTCCGCCCTGCCTAGCTAGGTCTCCTCAATGGCATGGAAAGCTTCCATACTGGGAGCGCAGACGGAAATATGTGAACATTCAATTCAATTCAATTCAATTCAGTTTTATTTGTATAGTGCACTTTTCACAACAGTCTCAGAGCATTGACATTATTCTTGCCCAAAAGCCTCATGGATATCTGGTAACTTCTCAGTAAAAGGGAATAGTATGAGGTAGCTGGACAAATATCTTACTGTAATAATATATTATCTGTAAATAATATACAATAACCATCAACTTTCTTTCAGTTAACCAAGACTGAATGCCTTGTCCTGGATGTATTGTACGTATCTCCTGACCATAACACATGGTAATTTATGCCTGTCTGACAAATGTGCGCTGCCCCCCCTCCCCATTCAGTGCTTTCAAAAGAACAAACTCAGCTCCGATCCTGTTTTACAGGTATGCTTCTCCATCCTTCTTTTGACAGCACATTTATGCAAGATACAGCTTGTAACAATAATTCAGACATTCTTTTCTTTTTTCAGAACGATGTACTACAGACATTTAGGAATGCGTGTACTCTGGCCTACTGGGCCAGTTCCTGCACAGGTGAGCCCTGTTACTCATGCACATATTTCTTTGGGAATCCTTGGCCTAAGCACCGCTGATCGAATGTGATGGCAGCCAGGCTGGTACTGGCCCGATGGCCCCAGGGAAGGTGTGGTGGACAAAGGTGAGTGTGATCAAGCATGACGGCTCCTCCCAGGAGACCCACACCCAGCTGCCTTCCCGGGCCTCTGCTGGCCTTGGATTCCTCACCTCCTGTAACCCGAGAGAGGCCTCCCCACACTGGTATTCCTCTCCACCCCCACTTCCCCCGCCCACCAACACAGTGCAGGGCTGAGGACAGGTTGGAGCAGCTAGGCTGGAAGGTGACCTCCGCGCTGTTAGGTCACTCGGTGCCTGGATGTCTCGGCAGAGGGGGGGTCGGCGTGCCCATTAGCCGGTGGACGAATAATCGGTGTGATATTTTCGCAGGGTGGGGGAAGTGAGGCGGGCAACGTGGGAATGGGGATAGTGATGCATCAGCTGGGGTCGAGTATGACATAATTGTAAGTTACACTGCTCCGTCTGAGACAGCAGCCCTAATGCTGGGATTCATGTTCCAGGTGCCCTGATCGGCCGAGGATCCTAAGATTCATGTTCCAGCTGCCGGGTCCAGCCGAGGATACTGGGATTCATGTTTCAGGTGCTCTGACTGGCCAAGGATCCTGGGATTCATGTTCCAGGTGCCCCGACTGGCTAAGGATACTAGGATTCATGTTTCAGGTGCTCTGACCGGCCGAGGATTTTGAAACTCATGTTCCAGGGGCCCTGACCGGCTAAGGATCCTGGGATTCATGTTCTAGGTGCCCTGATCGGCCGAGGATCCTAAGTTTCATATTCCAGCTGCCGGGTCCAGCCGAGGATACTGGGATTCATTTTTCAGGTGCCCTGACTGGCCAAGGATCCTGGGATTCATGTTCCAGGTGCCCTGATCGGCAGAGGATCCTAAGATTCATGTTCCAGCTGCCGGGTCCAGCCGAGGATACTGGGATTCATGTTCCAGGTGCCCTGATCGGCCGAGGATCCTAAGATTCATGTTCCAGCTGCCGGGTCTAGCCGAGGATACTGGGATTCATGTTTCAGGTGCTCTGACTGGCCAAGGATCCTGGGATTCATGTTCCAGGTGCCCTGACTGGCCAAGGATACTAGAATTCATGTTTCAGGTGCTCTGACCGGCCGAGGATTTTGAAACTCATGTTCCAGGGGCCCTGACCGGCCGAGGATCCTAAGATTCATGTTCCAGCTGCCGGGTCCAGCCGAGGATACTGGGATTCATGTTCCAGGTGCCCTTATCGGCCGAGGATCCTAAGATTCATGTTCCAGCTGCCGGGTCCAGCCGAGGATACTGGGATTCATGTTTCAAGTGCTCTGACTGGCCAAGGATCCTGGGATTCATGTTCCAGGTGCCCTGACTGGCCAAGGATACTAGGATTCATGTTTCAGGTGCTCTGACCGGCCGAGGATTTTGAAACTCATGTTCCACGGGCCCTGACCGGCCAAGGATCCTGGGATTCATGTTCCAGGTGCCCTGACTGGCCAAGGATCCTGGGATTCATTTTCCAGGTGCCCTGACTGGCCAAGGATCCTGGGATTCATGTTCCAGGTGCCCTGACTGGCCAAGAATACTAGGATTCATGTTCTGACATTTTTCATGCTGAGCCTCCTGCAAAAATTACTCTAAAGCTTAACAATCCATTATACTGTCGTGCTGCTACTCAGGAGGTTAGTTATCTGCCAAACATACATTAGTGTTTCCTCAAATATATTTTTGCCAGTTGTGGCACATTACACAACAAGTAAGGTAAGATACACTTTATGGATCTTGAAATTTTGGTACATAAAGTTCAGACAAACACACACTATTGCAAAACAAGACCAAATGCAAATGCAAAGACAGTAAGCATCTGGAAAAATAATATGGCAATAAATAAATAGAAATATAAAAATAATTAAGGGGAGGTATATGTGCAAATAGACAGCACTGGACTTTTCGTTTTCCAGAAGCAAGTGCTATTTCAACTGCAGATGCACACATACCTGAATTTGTGTATTTCAGATCACAAAATATAACCATGTGGACAGACACTGCTGCTTCACTCTGCAGAGGAAGCATGATGTAGAGTCCAGAACCGAGCATCTGCCTCACCGGGCTATGGACAGGACAGACATGCATGAAGGACGACGCAAAGCAGCCGCTGGATGCTGCTTCTTCCTATTCGATGCTGAGCACCGTGTCTGTGGCCTCCTGGGGGGGGGGGGGCAACATCGCTGGACAACCTTGTTAGCTATATTTTAGCAATAAATGACCTTCCTCAAACCGGGGGTATGTTTGTGTATTTTTTAATGACTAGCCTGAAGAGAAATGGCACTTTTGAAAAAAAAAAATAATAAAAAAGAGCAGAATGCGTGTTATTTTCCTGCTGACATTAAAATGAAATTAAAATTACAGCCTTACGGTCAGGTTTGCCCGTGTAATCTAGGGGGCGCCCTGACAATAAATCCTGGCGTTAAAGGTGGCTCTGGACACAGATTGATGTGAAAAATGAAGGGATTGTAAAAGAGCAGCTATGTGTATATAGCTGTTTTTTTATTACAGGTGATCCCATTACCCTAAGGGAGAGTGCGTATGTGCATACCTCACCTTAGATTCGCCTTTAATATGCCTCCGACATGTCCGACCATGACGGAGAGCCGTCACCTGTAACACTCGGGGCAGAGAGAAGACGGATGACACACCCCTTAATTATCAGTGTCATCGAAGAGTTACGGTGCATAATGACAGAAAAGCAGCAGTGGAGATTGGCAGCGTAGAGGCCGGGTACTTTACCTTCTCAGCCAGATTTATTACTCAGGTCCGCCCAAGCTTATTTGTCAGACAAAGACTTGAACGAAACCTCCAATTTATATTCCTGATTTACTGTTTTGTAATAAAAGATTTTTAAAAAGGCGAAGCAGACAGAAGTTTGCATGTGCTTCAGACACCCCGCACCCATGCGGAGGACGGGCCTTCGGCGGCCAGAGCGAGCATGAAGCTGACCCACCCCCATCCCCGTCAAACGAAAACATGACACGGGGCCCCCTGGCAGGGGCCACGCAGACGGCTCCTGGGGAGAGAGGAACCGGCACTCCAATGACCGAAATGAGCTCAGGTGCTGTCATGATTCATGGATATGACAGGCGGCAGAGCGCAGGCCACTTTGACTAATTGGGCTCATTTGGCAGGGGGGGGGGCAGGGGGGGGGTCTCCAAAGGGAGCACCGTGACTTTCTTCCCCCACTTCGCCACATCATAGCAGGAGTGTGCAGGACAAAAATGTCTCCGTGAAAGTACCAGAACTACTGCTAGGATGACACAGGCCTTTTCGGCGGCGCTTCCCAGCTCTTTTGCAGATTGCGTTCTTTCCCTGGCTGGATGTAGCTACGCTGAGGCCTGGAGTGTCTGCTCATTAGAAAGAGCCGGAACGTCAGGGCATTACCTCGTGATGTCATGAGCCCCTCGCAGCCAGTGGCGTGATACAGTCCAGCATTTCTCGCCAAGACGTTGCCGGTATCCAATACCAGAGAGGTTTTTCGACAAGTTCTGTCTTACTCATTTTAATTTCTTCCCCCACATATCCCCAGCTCCCCCCCGAAAAATAAAAATAAAAAATAGTATTTGCTCAGCAGAGGAGCTTCTGGTGAAGTCTTGCCGAGTCCCCTGCGTGACTGGGGAGGGAAACCTGCGGCCTGGCTTGGAGACACTACATACGTTATTCGCTTTTCTAATAGAGGCATGCCCCCCAGGGACACAGCCCCCCCCCCCATTATGGCACAAAATGAGGCGGTATATTGTGCCAGAAGATGGACTGAGCAGGTCGGTAATAATCCAGAGTGCCGTCTTCCTGAGCCACTGACAGCGTGATTGGGAACATCACTAACAATATATGTGAGCCTGACTTCACAACTGATGCACAATTATGCAGGTGAAGGGGTTATTATTTTTAAAAGGCAGAGGTGCCTTTCCATCACCCGGACTCTGTGCTTTTACGCATCTGTCATTTCACATTTGTAGATTTCCAGGATTAAATTAATTTCCAAAAGCAAAATAGACGATGCTTTCCGACGAGCTGAAACTGGCAGCCGCATCTCCAGACCACAGGGGAGTCTCTGCCCAGAGCGGGAGCAATAATGGAGGATTATTTATCCTGACACGGGAGCTTCTAGAATATTACAAGTAAAGGCACTATTTAAACGGGGATGAAAGGGCATTTATATGTGTACAAAGTGAGCGGCCCAATAATCGCACTGAAGAGTAGCTATATAGACACAGGGGAACCAGGGGACTCACTGTACACAGAAATGCAAGTGAAGCATTTACCCCCCCCCCAACTAAGCTGAAGCCCCCCCAAAACCTGGCAAAAATTAAATCAATGAATGCAATTTTTAACTAAATGATATTTTCTGCTGCAATTTAGCTTTGATTTGATGTTTTTTATTATAAAATGTTAACTAAGACTAGGAAAACCCCTCAGCCATGTCCAGAACAGGAAGAACAGAAAAAGCATCCATATATTTTCCATACTCTGTGTCCCATGGGGGGACACAGTGAGCCTAGAGGCTATTCCAGGACACACAGGGCACAAAGCAGGGGACATCCCAGACAGGACAGGAAAGGGCACAAAGCAGGGGACATCCCAGACAGGACAGGAAAGGGCACAAAGCAGGGGACATCCCAGACAGGACAGGAAAGGGCACAAAGCAGGGGACATCCCAGACAGGACAGGAAA
>JAODJW010000091.1:764319-778070 GCA_026777045.1 Hyperopisus bebe
CCAGAAGGACCCAGCCACAGCATGACACAACGTCACTTCCCAGGGTAACCAGCCCCCGGAAGGACCCAGTCACAGCATGACACAACGTCACTTCCCAGGGTAACCAGCCCCCGGAAGGACCCAGCCACAGCATGACACAACGTCACTTCCCAGGGTAACCAGCCCCCGGAAGGACCCAGCCACAGCATGACACAACGTCGCTTCTCAGGATAGCAGCACAGGGGAAGAGCAGATCACAGAAAGTCATTTCACAGGCTCCCTTAGCACTGCTCATGTGCAGATCTCACATCGCCCCCCATGTCCTCTGAGACTAATTCACTATAACAGCTAAGCCTGCAGGGCTTGCACCCTTATCAGTGCTGGAATGTCCACTCAATTCTTACAGACTGTTTCAGCCATTATTACTGTATATCTCACAGCCAGGAGCAGCTTAGCTGCAGCTTCTAATCTCTGGAGAAATGCGATGAGGAGATCAAAAGCATAATGGCTGACCTCAGGTTTTGAATGCTGCTCTCCCTGGAGAGCGAACAAGCACAAGGGCACATTGTGTCTGTTCTGGCTTATCAGGTTAAAATGCTCAGCTAATGACAAACCGCTCGCTGGCGTGTCTTCAGGTGTATCAGACATTTTATTCTTATATACCCTGCTTCATGGAAAAGTCAAGCAGAAGTGCAATCAAACGTCTGCACTGGCACCTCACCACTTTGCCCAGTACTGACCTCACTGGCACCTCACCACTTTGCCCAGTACTGACCTCACTGGCACCTCACCACTTTACCACTTTGCCCAGTACTGACCTGGCTTCTTCCGAGGATCCATCTCGGGCCTGTGCAAGAGTGTCACTGTCCCAGCCTGCTGGCGTTACAGGGCACAGGGGAGAGGAATAAGGGAGGCCAGGACTGGTACGGCAGAGAGGAGCGAGCCGGATTTACGCCCCCCCAAATGTCCTTGATAAAAATATAATAGGACTTACTGGACTATCTAGGCAAATTCAGTCCGTAATTATTATGCCCTGAAAGAGAAATATGTAATGAAACATGATAATGCAGATTACAGAACTGTGTATAGGACTATTCTGGTAAACATTAGACTGTTACTGTTTGTTGCTGTTTACTTTGTTTTTATTGATTTAGAGTGTTGTCACCCTAAGCAGTTATGTGACACGCTATATTGCAGTCAAAGAAAAAGAAAAAAAAAACAAAATGATGTGAAATGTTACTTTCCATTTGTTGTTCCAAGAATAAAAGGAGCGCCTGAACAATGCCTTCGCTTTCTCTAAGCTTCCATTTCATTCTGCCGCTTTTCCGGAATGTTCTCCAAATGGGCCATCCCTCCAGCGGGACGCTCATAAACACCGCTGGCCTTTATTTGCCATGTGCGGACCTCCAGCTAATCACACCAGCTGCTCGCCATTGCTGCTCCACCGCTTGGCTTGAGGGACATTCTAGGTCACCGTCGGCTATCCAGCATTCGCAGTTTCCGATTCCTCACAGCAACAATAAACTGTCTGGTTTCAGTGCATTGCTCATTACCGCGACGGGAATCGGCAGGGATTTCAGAGTGCACTTCCATACAGTTCACACTGTGTTTATCAAAACACTCAAAAATTATCAGATTGGAAAAGTATCCAAGATAAAATTTCTAGAGATTACACATTATTCCCAGAAAGTGAGCGCAGTAGTTATGGTGAGCCCAGTATTAAACCCAAGAAACTTTAAAATTACATGAAAACAGAATGATATACAGTGAATGCATATGTATGCATAGACATGCAGCAAATGCACATATATGCATTTGGTCCCCACAAGAGGATGTATGTGTGTGTGTGTTTTTGCTACATTGAACTGGCACTCTGTCCAGAGGACTTTGTGCCTTTTGACCCTGTTACACATAACACAGCCATTTTGATATTACACATACTGTTATCATTTACCAGAATTAAGACTTAACATCATGTTTGGATTCACCTACGCACTGGGATTGGCTATATAAGGACACATTTAGAGCGAATTCAAGGACGCATCCAATTTGAATATATACACTACTGTTTATTTAAATTTTAGTAAATACATATTTTCATAGGGAATCACTACAACTGCTGAACACTTATTGCTTTGTTACCTGATATAAAACTTCTCCATTATTATAGGGATGAACCTGTTTGAGTCTCTGTGTGCTGCTGTGATTCCTGCTCCCTGCATTTCAGCTCATTTGACACACAGTGTTAGGTTCCGTGCCCACATGCCGTTTAGTCCCGTTACGTGTCCATAAATGGACCGTTTGCTTGCTGCCTGAGAGGGATGGGTCAGCATTTCTGCCCCCCCCCCATGGTCCTGCAGCACTGCAGCTGCGTTTGGGAGGGGAGGGCACAGAGCTCCATGCTAGGCCGGGTCAGTGGCAGCCGCAGGCTCGCACTGCCATGTTCTTGTACTTCTTCAGGATGACGTTGGAGTTGTCGTCGAAGTAGAGCACCGAGATGGCGTGCAGCTTGGTGGGGGCGCAGCAAGGCTTGGGCACGTTCTCCGGGTTCATGAGATGGACCTGGAGAGGAACAGACAGACCATGCCTCTGCCACCATCTTGACTGTCTGTGGACCGTTTTTCAGGTCTCCATAAAGATCTATGAGTGCAATCAAAAAACTAAAAATGCCAAAACTCTCATATTTTGTTTGGTTACTTAACGTTAAGCTTAGTGCTGGGTAGGGGTTAAGATCGTCATGTTGGGATTAGAGTTTTCCCCATAGAAATGAATGGAGAGTCCCCACAAAGATATAATTACAAACCTGGGCGTGTGTGTATGATGTGCGTGTGATGTATGTGTGTGTTCTGCGATGGACTCTCGGGCCCTGGACTCTCAGGCTCTGGACTCTCCGGTCCTGGACTCTCCGGCTCTGGACTCTCGGGCCCTGGACTCTCCGGCCATGGACTCTCGGGCCCTGGACTCTCCAGCCCTGGACTCTCTGGCTCTGGACTCTCGGGCCATGGACTCTCGGGCTCTGGACTCTCGGGCCATGGACTCTCGGGCTCTGGACTCTCCGGCCCTGGACTCTCGGGCCCTGGACTCTCCGGCCCTGGACTCTCCGGCCCTGGACTCTCGGGCCCTGGACTCTCGGGCCCTGGACTCTCCGGCCCTGTCTTTCTTAGGGTGGGCCACAGCCGCCCATGATAAGCAGCTCTCACATGAGTAGTGATGGCCCTCCTTTGTTGTCAGGATATTTGCTCATTATGTTCCTCCCTATAGACTTTATTAGAGTAAGTCTTCCCTGAAGGAGGGTCGGACCTCCTTACGGAAATCTCATAAGCTGTGAGAGTGGGACTCACCAGGGTCTGCACGATGGCGTGGTTTGTGGCATTCATATGAGCGTTGAGTGGAAAGCTGCACTCCCCATCGCAGTAATTGGCAGCATAGCGTTCAGGAGCAATGATCCAGTTCTACCATACAAACAAGAGACGACGATTTCACAACGGCCTGAAAACTCTGCGACAGTGCGCACATTCCCAGCCCAGGAGTCAGCATGTTGGGTGATGGATATCAGAGAGGCCCATGATGGCCCAGCCCGCGTAGCTTAACCCGGGCCGTCACCAGAACACCAGCAGCATTAAGCTGTTACTACAATATTTGTAAGCGGTGAAATTGTTGCCTGAGAAATAATAATCCTAATCGATGAGGTGCTATAAGCCATTTTTCAGCCACACACACTGATGAAAGGAAGTCTTAATCTTCTTGCCTGTTATGGTGACTGGAGTCAAGCAAACACATTTACATGTAAGCATGTAGATTTGTGGAGAGATCGCTGACCATCTGACTGATTATGAATAAATAGCCTGACGTTCAGGGGGGCGGGGGGGCTTCTTCCTTGCATACTGGGCCCAAACATCTCTGAAATTTCACAAACCAGTGTAATCCCATTTCCCAAATCGGGAAATAAATCCTGCTAGTGTGTGTGTGTGTGTGTCTGTGTGTCTGTGTGTGCTTTACAACTGTAAAGCATAGCTAGGCTAATTATCTGAAATGTGCTCAATAAATGAGCTCAATGATCCATTCTTTATTAAATGCAGAATAGCACAGCACTTAAAAGTACAAATTTCTGCAAAGGTGTTTTTCTATGACACTCAGTCATAATGGTACCAAAAGCAGTCTCTGCTGAGATTCCCGGCGGTGGTCCATCACACCCCCATCCCCCCGGTACCGGTACCTGCCAGCCCAGCTCCCGGAAGCTGACGTACAGCTCCTGCTTCTTGCATGCAGTCTTCAGGTCACTGCTGTTGTAGTCTGCGGGGGAGGAAGAGTGGACACTGCAGGACTTTTTGCCAGAAAATTCTTTCTGTCTGCAGGATTACTGAAAATGGGTGGTCTGTATTGCATGAAGATGCTACATTAACACACCTATACTAGCATGTGTTACTGAGGCCAGTTGAAAAGAACCATGTCATGCTATAGCATCTTGTGTGATTCAGAGGACCTTCTCAACAGTAGGTTTGCATTAGACAAAACCAAGAGCCAAAGAGCCCAACAGAACTAGCCATCAGAGCTTCTCATAGGCCTGCCTTCTTCATGTTCAAACTGGCAGGCCTGCCTCCTTCATGTGCAAACTGGCAGGCCTGCCTCCTTCATGTGCAAACTGGCCCACATTTGTCACTACTGGCCCAGCTGGATCTACCCAAGGTGCCTCTGTCCTTGTCACACTAGGGACCAGGAAAGGATCCAGCAGATTCACCGGCAGATCTGCTAGCACCACTGCTGTCACCACGAAAATTAATAAAGAGGAGCCACACGCAAGAGTCACCCCATCCAAGTCCCGTTTGGGGGGAGGAGGGCCGCCTCTGTAAACGCTCTTTCCCTATTGGGCCGCCTCTGTAAACGCTCTTTGCCCATTGAGCCGCCTCTGTAAACGCTCTTTGCCCATTGAGCCGCCTCTGTAAACGGCTCTTTGCCCATTGGTGCATGCTGTGGAGCGGTTTATGGGGTTACTGAGTGTGCCATAGCACCCGGTTTGTTAGAGAAGAGCCACACGGTCACCCCGTCCTAGTCCCGCAGACTGACGCTGATGGTTCAGGCAGCCAAACAGGGGAATCTGACCAGTGGGACAGTTTGACAGCACAGCACGTAGCGATAGTGCTGCATTGGGAAACTTTATGTGTATACCTGTGTTCATGGCTCAGTGAGCTAAGCCTAAGGGTCTGTAATCAGAAGGTTGCCAGTTCAAACCCAGCCTCAGCATGTCTGCAGATCCTTGCAAAGCCCTTAACCCCCAGCTCCCTGGGGGCTGCTACGGGTGGCTGCCCTTTGCAGACAACTTACACTGCAAAGAGCAATTTGAGGGAGGTGTAAAGACAATTTCCCCACGGGGACAATAAAGTATCTATTGTGGGCAGTGGTGGCTTGATGGTTAGGGAAGCACACTCGTAATTGAAAGATTGCAGGTTTGAATCCCTGACCAGCAAGGTACCACTGAGGTAACCCTGTGCAAGGAACTTCTCCCCGGGCGCTGAATTAGCTGCCCCCTGCTATGTCACCTGGTCACATATGGGTTAAATGCAGAGGACACATTTCATTGTTGCGTGCTGTGGTGTGTCAACAATGACAATTAATCACTAAATTCTATTATTAAAGCAGGTTTATGACAGATAACACCTCAGAATTTGACTAAAAGCTTACTGCAATATGATGATAATTTCATAATAAAGGTTTCATTATCCCAAAGCAGCTCTTTGAGTCACAGCCCATACAAACAGTTTCACAGGGTGCATGAAAAAAGGAGAGGAAAGGAAGCTCTGCGATGCTCTGCACTTACTTGCTGTGTTCAGGTTGTCAAACAGTAAACAAAAGAATGTTCAGGATGGGCAGGAAGCAGAGCAGGACAGCAGCGCGCTGTCCTTCTGTAAGCACTCACGTTAGCCCGGTTAATGACTGACTCACGTTAGCCTGGTTAATGACTGACTAGGATAATTACAGGCCTCTGGCTAGCTGTCCTTTACCAGCAGTGGATGGTCATTAAGCCAAACACAATGGGGCGGTTATGCTTCATTAAAGCTAAAAACCCCACATTATCTCTAAAGGTGCTAGCAGTGTTGTCTTTGTCCATCTTTCTTAGTGCCATTTCCAGTGGCTGAAGATTCTGGGTTTGTTTTTTTTTTTTTTTTTTGTGCACATAAAAGCCCTGGAAACTCCAACAGCGATGTGTTAGCACTGTGGCACTGAACCCTGGCCGGTGAGTCAGGCAAATTCAAGCATCTTCAGGGAATTACAGAAGCCTCTGAGAGAGGAGAATACGATGAGGGCAGGAAGGGGCAAGCAAGTGGCCTGTTTCTGCAGCCCGCATGACAGCCACGTGTGACGCCATGTGGAGGACATGCTCACAGGACGGCTGCTCTCACAGCCTAGCAAAGCACAGCTCATCTTAGGTGCTTCCTCTGTGATGGAGCAAATTGTGTAGGCACAGAAGCACATATGTGTTTACACGCATTTCTGTGTAGAGCGCATGTTACACGCACCTGCCATGCCCCTGCCTCTGGGCCCATCCTGGGTTTTGGTAGAACGGTTGCGGCCCTGCTGGCGCCGCCTGCTGGTGGAGCGAGCCGAGCGGGTGGAGCGTACGCGCGGCTCATTTCCTCTCAGGAAAGTCACCAGGAATGGCTGCTTCTCCTGGGCCCCGTCTTGTCCCACGAGCCCCGCCTCCTTTGGGTCCAGGGTCCTCCCTTCAAACATAGCACTGTGTTACCATGGCATGTAGCTCCTAGTTCAAAGGTTGTGGGTTCGAATCCCAGGGAGCACACTGGGAGCACAAACAGCTGTCTGGAAAAGGGTGGAGTGTCAGCACTCATCTCCAGTGATGTCATAAGGCATCCAGGGCTTTACCAAAGCTGCTCTCCACGCTGACGTGCAGCTCGAGGTTCTGGTGTGGACTCAGCACCCACAGGCTGCTCGTAGCCGTGACGTCAAACTCCAGCCAGCCGTCCTCTCGAACCAAAAGCCGGCGAGACTCCAGCAGGAAGAGCTCACTGTCTCTGAAAGAGGAGGGGTTGCAAACTGGGTTATGAAGGAACGTGTGTGTTTATGAGGCCAGAACGTCTCTGTCTGTCAGACCGATAAGGTCAAAATGAAGCATAGGAACAGTGATAGCAGCCAATTATAAGGACACAGTCGTGCAACTCGGCAAAAACAGAAACGACCAGCACTGAGCAGTAGACATGCAGGGGATACTTATGGTTTGGTAAAAAGCCACCACATTTATGTTTATTTATTTCCTATAATGCGTAGCAGATAGTACACCACACCTTAGTGCCCTAGTACACCTTGTACCATATCACAGAAGGGTACAGACATGCATCTCCCCCACCCAGCACCATCCCCTGACCCACTCTCCAATACTGAAGCAAGGCTTCAGATAGTACACCACACCACGTCACTATATCACAGAAGGGCACAGACACGCACCCCAGCCCCAACCCCTAAGCCGCTCTCCGCAAGTGAAGCAAGGCTTCAGCTTCAGGCTGACAGCCAGCCCCAGCAGACTGGCCACTATAATGCGAAGAGGCGCCCCTCCTTGGCCATTACTTAGGGTGGTTTTTAAGACCCCCCCACAGCCCCCACCATTTGGCATGGAGGTACCCCTGAGTTGAATCACCTTGCGGAGGCAAAGATGTGGCTCTGGGCCACTAAACGGATACAGAAGCTTCATTATTGACCTCTTAGGTTACAAGGGGCTATAGCTAGTAAAGCTCTTTACTGCTTTTATGCTTGTTAAACTCTGTAAAATTCACCAATATGGCGGGCAATTTATACCGCAGCCAGCAAAGACTGTGAAACATCCGATGGACCCAAAAGGCAGAAAAGAATAGGAGAGAACTGAGGGAGTCGCTGAAGTTGGTAAAAAGGGGAATTGTAAGCGGACTTCCAGTAGAAGTGACAGTAGAAATTTAGCTACTAAAATTATAGCATGGAAAAAAAATGTAATTGTTGACTGGAATGGCGCTAGGCGATAAGACAAAAAAAACAGAGTTCTGTTTTTCTCTCTCCAGCAATAACTTAATTTTGCCAAAGACACCAGAAGCAGAGGTAAATAAAACATCAGAGCTGTGCCTTCCTCTAACTGTGCCTTCCTCTAGCTGTGCCTTCCTCTAGCTGTGCCGCTTTAGCGCACAGACACTGTCCTGTCTGCATCTCCCACATTTGCAGCATGTGCCTCTCTGCCCGTTCTTCATTCTGCTCAAGACCAATATACTTATTAAAGACTGAGAGCTATAATCAAAGCAATTATACTGTGAAGACTTCATAAACCTTAGCATTAATCTGTCAGCAGACAGATGTATGTGCTGCTTGATATTCAGCGTTCAGGAGAGTGAAAGCACCAGGAGAAAGTCCACCAATGCCGCCAGCCAGGCGGTGATGTCCTTCAAGGTAAGAACTCTGCTGAAATTTCTGAGCTTTCTATGCTCCTTGTGGGCAAATGTCTCCAGGACAGAAATGCATCCAAGCACGCGTCAGAACAGGGACACTTTGCAGGGCACCGTGTTTATCACAGTAAAAATTACAGCTTATCAAAAAGAGCAATGTTTAAAAAATCAGAAGAGGGACTGATTTATTACGAATAAACTGGCTGCTCCTATAACTCGGTTCCTCACTCTCTAATTAGTGAACCTGTGAAAACACACAACTCGCGTGCTTTTCCTAAACGACACAAAGTCAGTGCATACAGTGCATATTTTAGGCACTATTGTTTACTCTGTTTCTAGCGTAAATAAAGGCCTGTAATTTTATTGGCCGGTTAAGCAGCAGACTTCCCATCGCCCCCGCGGTAACTGCTTGACGTGAGTTGGTTAGACACTTTTTTGGACACCCCAGCAGGGCTATTTCTGAAGCTCCTGCGGTCGTCCCTCTGCTAAAACTAGACGCTGTGCAAACGAAGAGGCTGGAAATGTCTCCCGTGGCGAGAAAGACCTGCGCACGCTTCCTAGCGCTCCATTAATCCTCGTTCAGGGCCCACTGCCCGCAGTGGTGTGATCGATGCCTCAGGGGTGTGCATTTTCCAACCGCACCTTGGCGTACCGGCCTGGACAGAGCTAAACGTGCCCTTTCACCGCTGCTGTAATTCCACCTGCGCAGAGACAGGTTGGCAAGGCTGTGAGTGTCAGTGTGCGCTGCCCGCCTCCCTGCCCGCTCCAGTGGAAACTGTCCGTAGGACTGACTACAAACTGTCTCTTCTGTGCGAGGAAATAGCGATATTAGCGCTGGGCGGCTGCCAGAAGCCACCAGAAGAAAATGCGTGGTGGCGAGCGGCAGGGCAGCTGCCCTAGAAATAAAGATTGATTGTGAAGATCACAGAAGGTCTTCCGAGTGTTTTGGTCCATGTGGCCGCAGAAATGAGGAGAAAACGAGAAGGCAAAATGTGGGGAAAGAAGATCGTAAAAGCGCTTTCTGTAATGCTGAAAGAAAAACACGCAAAATAACAAAAACAAAAAGCATTAATGCTTTAAACAATCAGCGACATGTCACAGTTGATTCATTCATGGTTTACTAGGTATTACTTGTGGAAGTTGTTTTATTGAAACATCTGCCCAGTAGTCCAGCCCCCCCCCCCAGTCAGAAGCCCATCCCAGCTGTGCGTAGAAGCATTCGTACCTGTCCCACCGCTCCGGTATCACCTGGTAGATCCTGACCACCAGCGTCTCATTCCTGAAGGCCTCGGCGACGGCTGTCTTATAGAGCCGCAGCTCGGAGGCGATGATGCCCCCACCCTCAGGGATCTGGGACAGGTTGAACCTGAGGCATCTGGACCGCCACTGACGGGGGGAGGGGGCGCCGTCCTGTTCCACTGCCCAGACACACAAACCGAAATCTGTGAACCAGCCTTTGTGATCTTGCTGTGTTCCTCAAGTTAAACATCCAGGTCAGAACTGCTACATGAAAAATACAACAGGTTATGAAATCCACCCTCTACACCGGTGAGTATCTTGGAGTACAGCGAGGGTGTAGATTTGGGTGTGGGTAGTAGCAATATGCCCTGACCAATCCTGTGTATGTTTGGGAGGGGTGGGGCTGATTTGGTCCCTACCAGTCCAAACCTATGCCCATGGGGTCAAGACATGCTTACCCTTCTATACTGGACAAGTATATTGAGCAACTAAGAAGCGGTAACAAACCGGGGTTTGTCTTAACTAATTTAGAAGAGGACAAGCTTTAAGACACAAAGATGTGATTAGGTACTATACAGTGATCTGTTATAAGTTTTATATTAAAGCAAGATGATGACTAATATGTCTGTATATGTCTGTCTGATTTTTGCATGAAAAATCGATTGCTTGGTTTTGGAAGTTCCAGAAATGTCCTCATATGGTAGCAAGATAATGCTTTAAAGTAGACCTTTTAAAATAGACCAGATATTGCACGTTTCATTATCATTGTTAATTTGTAAACACGTTGGAAGCTTAGGTCTTTAATACAGTGTCTCCCAGCCTTGCAGACGGTCCAGGTTTCTGCTGTCTCCTGGCAGGGAGCAAAAACATGGACCATCTGTGGGCCCCCGACGGGGTTGGGAAACACTACTTTAATATATTAACAGAGGTTACATCTCTCCAGCTGTGGGGGACATTAAGTCATCCATCTGCTTAGATCCGGCATCACGCCGCTGTAGGAAGGGGAAGTGACGGCCCCCCCTCACCATTCCCAGGGGCCCCCGGCAGATGAGCTGCCTGCACTGCGCTGTTATATTCCGCTTCCATCTCTCCCACAAGGCACAGTCACCGGTCCCATCCACTACACAATCCAAGGGCCCAGAGCAGTTCTGCAGTGGCCTCATGTAGAGTCCCGACGTGCCGGGAAAGGCTTTCTGGATCGTTACCCTTTTAAAGGGCTCGGTCGATCCCCGCGGGCCCCTCCTGAGCAGGGGATCCCATTGCAGCACAGATCACTGCCCTCCAGCCGGGACTCGGCGCAGTGCGGGATCGGGCTCCGCAAAGCCACCTGTGTTTTTCGAATCGATGCTCATTATCCCAGGTTGAGCCCCCTCGACGTCTTCATCATTAACCTTGGAGACAGATGTTTCCGCTGAGAAGCAGTGAGCGACGTGGGCTGGAGAGGAAGAGGCTGACGGGAGGAGATCGCTTCTTCAGGCACGGACGAGGCGCACACTGGCGGAGACCTTCGCCGTCTATGTAACACGAGTCGTGTGAACAAGACGCACTGCAGGGAGCCACTGTCAACTGCCCGTCCGCTGAGCGCATCGTCGAGAGGCCAGTAAGCGTCAGGCTGAGCACAGATGAGGTCTGTGTCACTGCGTCGCTGAGCTGTCACTCTCCAAACCCAGGACAGACGGGGGACCCTCAAGTAGGCCGGAAGTTTGAATTATGCCTGAAGTGTTCCTATGAGTTGCTGAACAGATGGAGGTTGGCCTAGTTATTTTAGGACAGTCAGCCTGCAGAGAAATGTCAAATAAAAGCAGAACATACAGTAACTGCCACATGAGTTTCTGCCATCGACCTGCATAGAAAAGACCTTTAGCACCAATAAGTGTGAAGACACTGTGACAGGCTGGCCTTGGATCACGTGGACCTGGTGGTCCAGACTTCACCTGTGCCACTCCACGCCTGGGGCAGCAAGTGCAAGCTTACAACAGGGAAAGGCAGTGCTCCGCTCTGCCAGCAGGGGGCTCCATGCAGACACTGTGCGCCTTCACAAGGCAACCCAATATGATGGAATGGGACTAAAGCTTCTTGGCGTCTTGGAACGGGGGAGGAGAAGGCCAGCCAGCAGCCTGCCCTCCGCTCAGCTACTAAGCACCCCCTGCCCTCCGCGGGAGGAACGGCTCCTCTCGGTACCAATTAGTTTGGAGGTTACGCTGCACCATCAGTCATGTATCATTCCTGCCACTAGTCCTGCAGGCAGAGGGATGTACAATGGGCTGCCTGACTACACTTTGAGATAATAAATAACAATAATAAAAAGGCCCGCAAGTGCCTCCTTGGCGAGGCCCAGAGCGAATGCGTTGTGGAGCTACGGACAGAGGCGGCTTCTGCATACCGAATGCGACTGCCGCGTCTTATAACACATAACAATAATAAAAAGGCCCACAACCACGTCCTTGGTAGAGCCCAGAATGAGCGCATCGCAGTCATGCGGGCAGAGGCTCCCGCGTACCGCATTTGAGTGCCGTATCTAATAACAGATACAATAATAAAAAAGCCTGCGACAGCCTTCTTGGTGTGGATCTGCGGACAGAGGCAGCTCCCGCGTACTGCATGTGAGTGCTGTATCTAATAACAGATAACAATAACAAAAAAGCCTGCGACAGCCTTCTTGGTGTGGATCTGTGGACAGAGGCAGCTCCCGCGTACCGCTTGCGTGTGACGCATTTTATAACAAATAACAATAATAAAAAGGCTTGCGACTGCATCCTTCACGGGGCCCAGAGCGAGCGCGTTGCAGAGCTGCAAATGGAGGCGGCTCTCTTATACCGCATGCAAGTAACGCATCTTATAACAAATAATAATAAAAAGGCCTGCGACAGCCTTCTTGGCGAGGCTCAGAGCGAACGTGTTGCGGAGCTGCGGACAGAGGCAGCGCCCACATACCGCTTGCGAGTGACGCATTTTATAACAAATAACAATAATAAAAAGCCCCGCGACCTCATCCTCGGCGGGGCCCAGAGCAAACATGTTACTGAGCTGCGGACAGAGGCGACTCCCGCATACCACATGCGAGTGACGCATTTTATAACAAATAACAATAATAAAAAGGCCCACGGCCGCATCTTCCACGGGGCCCAGAGTGAGTGCATCGCAGAGCTGCAGACAGAGGCCGCTCCCGTATACTGCATGCGAGTGATGCATTTGAACTCCGGATAACAATCCTCCCTGCACCTGGACAGTAATGCGAAGGATGATGTGATCCGCACTCCTCCTCAGCAACAACAATGATGGGACCAATCACTACATGCATCAGCTGCTTGGGCAGTGCAGCCTACTCTGTCCTGCAAGTCATTATTAAACCTCAAAGCCACTTTTACTAGATAGATATTAAACTGTTAAAAGGGCACAAAAGGGGATTTTTAAGTAAATGCGAGAACGAATTGAGCACCTTAACCTGAAATGTTTCAGTAATGATTTTGTCTAACCAGAATCATCCTTTCCAAATAAATTCAAGGCATCCAAGTTAGAAAAAAAAACACAATTATAAAAATCAAACTGGCATAAATCCCGATTGCTGCTTTGTAATTACACCGTTCCCTTTCCTCATTCATTTTGGAGTCGGCGGTCACATCTCCGCTCACAGACAGATGCCTCCTTCGTACAGCTCCTGCATCAAACCCGGCATCTGGGTTCTTACGTCGCTAAGCGCACTGAGATCTGGGGAATGATGCCTCTGACAGGGCCACCTCTGCCCTCAACACAGTTATAGTACAGATGGGGTCAGTGTGTGGCTCAGCAGGCTAAGCCTCTGTGCATGTGATCAGAAGGTCACTAGTTTGAGCCCTGACAGAACACTCACATGTCCGTGGGCCCTTCAGCTAGGCCCTAAACCACCACCCCCCCCCCCAGCTCCGGGGGGGCACATTAACTGACCCTGTGCTGTGACCCCAAGCTTTGGAGAGCAACATGGGGTCGGATTCCAATGCACCTGCACTCATACTGCAAATACCAGATTTATCATCATCTGATGTCTTTCTGCAGTCACACTGTGAGCCGTCTGCACACCAGAGCTGCTCCTCTGGAGACCACACCCCCCCCCCCCCCCCCCCCCCCCCCCCCCCCCCC
>JAODJW010000091.1:781237-800721 GCA_026777045.1 Hyperopisus bebe
GAGGGGTGAGGCGACAGGGCTAAGCACTGCACCCACGGGTCCCGGAGGGGTGAGGCGACAGGGCTAAGCACTGCACCCACGGGTCCCGGAGGGGTGAGGCGACAGGGCTAAGCACTGCACCCACGGGTCCCGGAGGGGTGAGGCGACAGGGCTAAGCACTGCACCACTGTGCTGTCCCCAAATTTCCCCTTGTGGGATAAATGAAGTTTATCATCATATCTTATGGTATGACATTCCCGGCTTGATGCCTAACATGCTGGCCACTGCTCCGATTTCCTTGTTTCTGTCTGCCAGTCTGGCCTGTACCTCGCCTGCTTATCCTGACCTGTCTGCTCTGCCAGGACTCAAGGCTAAGCTTTACTCAGAGGGATAGATGCGTTACATGTCATCTCCCACGTTGCATGTCATCTCCCACGTTGCATGTCATCTCCCACTTTAGCTGCCTGGTCAGCGACACCAGAGAGTCAGAACGCCAACCATGCTTCTCCTACATTTTGAACTTGCTCACTGCTTTCAGACAAACACAGATAGACCACATACACACACATAGCCCTGTGGGGACCGTCCATTCATTTCTATGGGCGAAACCCTAACCTGAACTATAACAACCTAACCCCCCACCCAGCCCTAACCTTAACCATAAGTAACCAAATAAAATACAAGATGTTTGGCATCTTTAGCTTTTTGATTGCAGTCGCAGATTTGTACAACATTTAATTTCCCCTTGTGGGGACCGAAGAAATGGTTCCTACAGCATCAAAATAACAGACTTTTATTACATTTTAGGGACATTTGGTCCCCACAATGTAAGGTATACCTGGACCACACACACACCGACATACATATGTGCTCCTCTGATCTCACTGGAAGTTATAATGAAATGAGGTGTGACATTAACAGGGAGGTGAACACCCACAGGACCTGACATCACATCTGCACCTGCATCGCAGGACCCTGCTCTTTCCTGGGGACTTATGCAAACCACGGTGTAGAAAACGGTGTAATTCTCCAATAAACACAAAAAAGTGACACCGTTTGCACTCACAATTCTGTCCATAACATAAAGACACATGTATGTGTCTTCATCGATTATCGTTATTTCGAATTAATATAGATGCTCCACAGAGGCATCCCCCTGATTGGCTGCTCGCCGGCGTTAGCTGGCCAAAATGTGGAGGGATATTGGCTGCTCACCGGCGTTAGCTGGCCAAAATGTGGAGGGATACGAGAGCCGCACACGGGACTGGCTGCCGTGCACAAAGAGCTGCGTCCTGCTGTTTTTCTTTATAAAACACTGGAACACACTGGATCGCTCTGGACAAAGAGTTCCCATCTATGGTGGTATGCACAGGCCAAGATGCATCTTCAGGGACAAACTAAGAATAACAGAGCCAGGCCTTAACGGACATACTGAGCCAAGGACTTCAGAAGTTAACGTAAGAATGAAAAAAGCAAAACAAAACTATAATACAATTATCCATAAGCAGCGCCTCCTCGTTCATACACTCTGAAGCAGGCTGTTGCCACGTATCAGTGATATAAGGTGAAGGAATCCGTGGTTTTCTCCCGTGTACATGAGTGACCTCTCCTTCCGCAGGTTCCTCACCCGGAGCCAACATGCCAGCATGTTTGCTGCACAGAACCACCTGCAACGGTGCTAAAATGGTCACCCAGCCACACTGGGCTGAGCCTATTCTTAGGCACGGGGGCCAATTGCAAGTTTTGCACATTTACACATATTTCGGATTTTGGAGACATCTGCGGTCCTAGCAGAGTACGTCAGATGGTAAGCAAATTTGACTATGTGGCTCGATGAGGCGAGCAGTCAGTGCCCAGCCCACTGTGCCAGCCCACTGTGCCAGCCACAAACAAATGCTTCTTACATACAAAGAGCTGAAATCTACTTTTGGAAAGAACGGGGCGGTTTGAGTTGATGTATGACGCATTTTATCTGGGCTGGCGTCTCCGCGGTATTCATAAACACACGCCTCTCTTATGGAGATGGACGTGACCAGGAACACCTGTGACTGTGGTGCGCTCTGGCTTCCCGTGCAGCCGCAGGAATCCGTGGCCGCATACCTGAGCCTGCTCCCACGAGCGCTCTGCAAATGGGATTTAGCTGGGATCAGGGCCTCCGCGGCTGGGAGGAGGATCTCGGCTGCTGGGAGGAGGATCTCGGCTGCTGGGAGCGGGGCCTCCGCGGCTGGGAGGAGGATCTCGGCTGCTGGGAGGAGGATCTCGGCTGCTGGGATCAGGATCTCGGCTGCTGGGATCAGGATCTCGGCTGCTGGGATCGGGGCCTCAGCGGCTGGGAGGAGGATCTCGGCTGCTGAGAGGAGGATCTCGGCTGCTGAGAGGAGGATCTCGGCTGCTGGGAGGAGGATCTTGGCTGCTGGGATCAGGATCTCGGCTGCTGGGATCGGGGCCTCAGCGGCTGGGAGGAGGATCTCAGCGGCTGGGAGGAGGATCTCGGCTGCTGGGATCAGGGCCTCAGCTCAGTATCATTAAGTTTCTGAGAATTTGGACAGATCCTGGGTAAACATGTCCACTTGTGCGCCAATCTGTCCTTGGCTGAAGGAAGAGCTACTCCAGATCCATCTCCCTGAGCCAGTGCTCCAGGTTTAAAGGGATACAGAGCAGAGCGGAGAAGAGATATAGAGGTCGCCCATCTATACGCTGAGCAAAGGAGGGCACTTGTTACTATGGGATGCTAATATTTTGCTACACCGACATGCAGATTGTGATGTTAATTTCGATTGCATTCATGGAAATCAGTGTCCTATCAGTGAGAATACAATGTGGTACATGAATATCCTACATCTGAGAAGGGGGGGGGGTGGGGATAATAGCATATCCTTACGTTCAAAACAGACACACATGTACGAAGAAGAAATTGCAGGTATGTACATTTGTGAACTATGGGCTACACTACTGTTTTTTTTTGCAGGACACAATATCTCCAAGGGAATTTTTAGCGCAGGGGTGAATTAAATATTAGATTTTAATGGGTGCACAGGGTTACAATATCGTCTTCATAGCTGTGGGGTGGCTGGAGTTGCATTTTTGTGTTATTTTATTGGATAGCGTAAGAACAGTCAGAGCGGAGCTGCCGAACCCGGACCCGCGCGCCATCAGCGCTGTTTATCTCGAGACAGCCTGTTCAGATTTCTCCAGTAAACACTGGCGTACAGGATGGGATGGCCGTGTGCTTTCATGTCTGACCTCTTGTGATTAAAGGACTCCCATATTTGTTTGTAGTCTAATTGAGGAATTGAGTCGAAATAACACAAAAACAGAGCCCGATGTAAGGAAATCACAATGCTGTTGACTTTTGCCCAAATGAAGCTTCGCACAAATGGTTAGTTTGTTTATTTTTCATGTGTATCTCCCATTTCGATTAAGAATAAAAACAAACAGTTTATGAAACGCCGTGTAAGTTGTTAAGCAGATTTCTCTTTGTGCATGCAGTGTTAAAAGATGGTATATTTAAAGCTTGTCTTTTCATTTGCAACAAGAGATCGGGGTTGAGGAAAGTTGTAAGGCGCTGCTGAGTCCACGTCCAGAGGAAGTTAGCGGGATAAAGGGAATGAATGAAAAAGGCAGCCTGGCTAATTATACAAATCCTCTGTAGCCGATACACGATAACAAATTACTGTCAGCTTTAGTGACTGTTTACTGTTCAGTAAGGCCAGAACTCCGTCCATAGTTATAGGAAGAAATGACATTATCACTCATGTCCTACCAACACCGGTAAACTATAACTGTGTGGGTCTGGACGGTAATAATCGCCCACTTTCCCATATAACGTTACATCACTCAAACAAAACTGCGTTTGCCGGCGCCTACAGTAAAATAAAGGACATTTCGTGTCAACAGCTGAAACAAAATTTAGAGTAAACTGGAAGTATAAAAACCGAGTCATAAGCAAAAGCTCTTACCCAAATTGACAAAACTCATCACCATATCGGCGTCATTTAAATAGGCGCTGTCCTGGAAAGACGCCAGCGAGGGTCCCGGGGATGTCGGCGCGGGCGAGTGCGGATCCGCGGCACCATCACCTTCATTTTTCTGCCCCTTTGAAATGCTGTTGTACAGGTCCAGCATGAAACGCGGAGCCGAGTTGTACTTGTCCTGCGACGGATGCGCTCTCGGCCGGTGCGGCAGTCCCAGGATGGACAGGATCTCCTTCTGCATCTCCCTTCGCTCCTGCGTCCGTAGCCTCCGCTTTATAAAGTTGGAGCCGATTTCGTTATTGCCGTTAAATAAATAGCTGCTACCTGGTATGGGAAATATGCTATACGAAGTCCACCACAATCCCCAAAAAGCAAAATAGCGACATATCATCATCATGTAAATCATATAAATCCAGTTTTAATTAAATTGGTGGCGCGGAAGTACTGTCCGTCTGTTTAGGATTTATGTAATAAGCTATAACGTTGCTGAAAACGATTCGGTCCGAAGAGCTTTAAAGGTTGATGGTGCTTAACCTCGGGACAGAGTTCAAGATGCGACTCCCTTCAAGCCAAAGGACATGTCATCCAAGTAACGAAGTCCCGAGAAGCGCTCCACGGACGTCTTCATGCTGAAGCTGCCCCATCCAGCACACTGAATTTCTCGATTCACTAAGAAGGCATACAAATTCACGTTAGGCTTTCGCTACATAGGATAAAGCGAGTCCGTTTAGTACAGCAGACAATTAAGTGGTGAAAAAGTGCAAAACGCTTCTCGTTAAAGTACACATTCTCACCATTTCAAGTTCCGACGGGTCCTCGGCTGCCTTAGGTAAGAATGATAAAGACCCTACAACGTGCCCATTGCGACCCCCGATCTGAGCGGCTCTTGGGGGCTTTTCTCTAACTACTTTCAGCAGGTAGCAAAAGCACACGCTGTCTAATCCCGCCCAGCTGGCATTCACATGGGTGGAGCTTCCATGGTATTCGCAATCAAATACCCGACGGAAAATAAGTTATTTTACTCCTAAATAACAGAGAAGTTACGTGAGATTAATCTGTAGCGTAATCGCTGAAATAGTTACGTCCTCGTGTATCTACAGTATACACTCGTGAATCATCAGTTTGCAGTGCCTGCTTCCGTGAGCTGTAATTACCTACGTACCTGCCATTTTACAATTGACCATACTACCTAGAACCAGAGCAAAACTTTATTTTCAATGAATATTAGTTGTTTCCGTGTATAATAATCCTGGACATTTAACTAAAGGCATCAGTGTTTTACACACACACACACACACACACACACACACACACACGTGTGTATATATATATATATATATATATACTGTATATACACACACACACATACATACATACATACATACATGCATACATAATTTAAAGAAAATAAACCAAAACATTTTGACCAAAACACCCATGTCCACCATAAGCAGTGACTCACACACCACAGGCTGACACGCAAGCCCACGCAGTGCGGCAGTATATTCGTAGCTGGATCCTCCACGGTGGACCGGCGGATCTCCTCTCCAGGTGGCGAAGCAGATACCAGCGGAGCTGGGACGCCGCTCAGATACCAGCGTCGAGAGAGGAGCACTGGAGAGCCAAACAACAGCCCTGCTCCCTTCACGGGCCCCATGAAAGGGGTCAGTAGTTGGAAGACAGCCACGGTCCTTCCACCCACCTCGCAGGACAGTCCAAGTCTCACTGCATCCTCAGAGTCAACATGCCAGCGTCCACACTCCGCAAACCCAACAGCCGTGTTTAAACAACGCAGACGGCGGCAGCTCCAGGAACGGTAATTTGCAGTGGAGAGAGGGGGGCGAGATCAGGATCAAGCCCAGGTTTCGGTGCTGAATAGTGGGTTTAGCCTAAGAGTGACAGGGGTACGTGGAAGATGCTGATGTGTCTGTAAACTCGCTTATATGCGGAAGCATCCCGTTTAAAACATGCGCACGTGGAAACCACAGCATGTTTATGTCCATGTTACATCTCAATAAATTATGCGAAAAAGGGCTAGTCGGTAAAACAATATCTGTCTGCTTCGATTGCGGATAGAAGATACAGTCACCACACTAACTGTATGGGTATTCAAGCTTCCGGCATCACAAAGCCACGTAAAGCACAGTTCTCACAAGCAGAAGTGCATTATTAATATCACACGTAACGTTTCCCTCCCCACGCCATGTCCGCTTCACAGCGGGTTTTTTCTACATGGGGGTCAGGCCTCGATGAGCTGTAGTTGTCCTTTGACAGTATGCAGGGACTGAAACGTGGTTTTTGCGAGGCCACATCACACGGGGGACCCGCCCACAGCACATGACAGACACCCAGGCCCCGCCCTCATCTCAGATTCATCACTTAGCCTCATAAAATTTTTGCAAGATGTTTTATTGGTCAAAATTAGACAAGTATTGTACTGACCAGACAGTTCTAAAAATAGATCCCTCTGCCTACAGGAGAGTAACTTTTTTTTGGCAGCATTAGGCTACATTTCCTCTGTCATTATAAAAGTCAGTGGTAGCTGCTAGTCTGCGGGGCCAAGAGTGCAATTTAAATGTATTTTACGTGACACAGATAGACCTAGATATTGCACTTTAAAAAGAAGTATGCTTCTGTAAAACAGCGAGAAACGTACCATTTCAGATTGTGATATTATGTAGCCAGGCAGGTCAACCCCCTTAATTGAGCAGCGAATAGTTTTAGTCATGCGAGGAGTGTTAGGTCAGGCAGTCTGGGGAGCGGGTACGTCGGGGCCAGAGGGACTGGTGTACGCCTTCCATAGTGTTACTACAGCCTGTAAATTACAGTTGGAATTCCTTTTCAGGCTGCAGTCACACTCCACAGACATGGTGTCACCTTTCTGGAACGGGCGTCACCTCTCTGGCACTGGAACTGGCGTCACCTCTCTGACACTGAAACTGGAACTGGCGTCACTTCTCTGGAACTGGAACTGGCGTCACCTCTCTGACACTGGAACTGGCGTCACCTCTCTGACACTGGAACTGGAACTGGCGTCACCTCTCTGACACTGGAACTGGCGTCACCTCTCTGACACTGGAACTGGCGTCACCTCTCTGACACTGGAACTGGCGTCACCTCTCTGGCACTGGAACTGGCGTCACCTCTCTGACACTGGAACTGGCGTCACCTCTCTGGCACTGGAACTGGTGGCCACCCTGCAGTTTGCACTGTTAGATGGGAAACGCAACTTCTCACCTGGAGAAGTTTCTCCTCGGCCGAGTACGACGCGAGGAAGCTGACGAGTGTTTAGTCGAAATGCTGATAAAAGGGCTAATTGTGTGCTGACATGGAACTGACCTACCAGTCAAAGCTCAAAAGCTCCCTGTCCTGTTCCTGACGCTAGACTCACCTATTAGAAGATGAGGGTCCGAAGTCCACCAGCAGGGGGAGATCTAGTCACAATGAGACAACATAATCACACAGCAATTAATGCAGCACATGAATGGATGAAGATGCCTAATGTATGTATTTATAAAGTCAGATCCTGTCTATGTGTAAGTCACACACCTCTGCACTGGGGACATTTTAGCGAGACCATATTGTTCCAATTTGAGGGAGGCAGGGTGACGGGCCGGGGCTTTCAAAACTAACCATCACAGAATTCTCTTCTGAAAAAGACCATAAATTACAGTGTGTGGGCCCCAAAACCAGAGGAGAAGTGGAAGAAGAGAGTAAGGAAAAATGAGGGAGAATTTGGAACGTAAGTCTGTTGTCAGGAAGTACTTCTTTGTTTCCCTCTGCAAAGTGCAGTTTCATTAATATAAGAGCAGAATAACAAGCAATATCGGATTTCAATTAATGAAAAGGCAGACTGTGATATGTGATTTGATAAGGAGAACAGTGTGATAACAGAGAAAGAATTTTAACAGGGGAACCAAAGACAGTGACAAAGTGGAGACGCGGCTCAGATACCTGCAGGGCCGGGAAGCCGCTCGGATACCTGCAGGGCCGGGACGCCGCTCGGATACCTGCAGGGCCGGGAAGCCGCTCGGATACCTGCAGGGCCGGGACGCCTCTCGGATACCTGCAGGGCTGAAATGCTCTGAGGATGGAGGAAGCTGAAATAGCTGATAAGCATTTCTAATAGCTGGAGATGGTTTGACTTTCATGTGTAAAGACCCTGCGGAAACCGTCAGACGAGCCCCAGGCATATGAACAACACCTTTACTGTGAAATGAAGTATTATTTTACTGTTTCACTCTGAAATTGGAAACTATGCAGATGAGTCCCCCACATAAATGGATTAGGCTGCAGAATGAATCTGTGGTGGGGATGAATGAGGCCGTCTGCTATACTGTGTCTGCACATCCATTCATATGACAGAGACCCTCTAGAAGCACTTCCAGGCCTAATTATAGAGGGCCCTAATTAGAGCGTATGGAAAGGGCCGAGAGTTGACACTTGAAGGCATGTTTCAAAGGCAGGGTGTCGGTAGCGAGCGAGCAGCAAGCTTCAAAGGCACATTGGAGCTCCACTGATCTTTTACAGACCTTCTGCGAGTTGCTGCACTTTCAGATTAAGGAAATAATTGTCATATTTTTACTACAGTGACCAAATGGTAAATCTTTTGCATCAGTGTGAGTACAGGTACATTTGGAATTCTTCTTTCTGCTACCCCATCCTGCTCTCACAGCACTGGGTCAGCCAGTGTGGCACCACTGGAGATGGGGGTTAAGAGCCTTTCTCATGGGTCATGGACACACAACCTTCCGATCATGGGCACAGAGACTTAGCCCTCTGAGCCACTCTCCACCCCCTTGACTCAGATTAATTACTTTCCTTCAGTGTATAACAGCAGCGCCTGCCCTGCCCTTCCTCCTGTCTCAGGGGCAGTGCCCATCATTCGGGCCTGTAGTGAAGGAGGTGCCGGCATCACCAGTCATGTCCAGTTTCCCCCTTGGCATCACCAGTGCCAATCACGTCCAATTCTCCTGCCAGCATCACCAGTGCCTGTCACGTCCAGATCCCAGCAGAACAGTACTGGTTGCGGCAGCTAGATAAGGTCCACAATGAAAGCCTTGACAGATGCTGACGGATGGAACATAAATCCATGCTGGACAGCGGAGGGAAATTCCACATGAATGGAGCTTGTTACTTTTGGCGGGCAGCCTTCGTCTCGTACAGAGTCCTATTTTCGTGTTCTGCGAGCCCCCGCCCCCACAGGCTGAGAGAATGCTGGCTCGGGGGGGGGGCAATGTTTACGAGGAGAGGGTCATCGATCACGGGTCACGATGAGCGACACACTGCTGCGATACTAATAACATCTCCCACTTATACTGCTGAAGATGGAAGCAGCTACCGTGTCAGACGACAGCTTAGCTGAGGGAGACGGGAGGGAAAGCTTCTTGGGGTGGGCGCTAGTTTGGCCGCAGCAAAGCTGCCCCTCCTCATTCATCATTTTTAACAGCCGAAGGGCTCCACTGGCAGGAGTGGTTGCGGAAATGCAGGGGGCAGAACAGCACACTTGTGTACTTAGAGGGGGCAGAGACAAAGAAAACCACAGCAAAACTCCAGTTACATTTGGATATTATTTTACTGCAGGGCACTTGAAACATTAAATGAGAAGCAGCTGGCTACGCTGTGATTGAAGTCACATCAGCAAAGCTTCTGGGACAGCGAGGCGGAGGCAATAGTTTCAGTCGAGCCGCTCCATGTCCTTTATGGTCAATATTTTTATAAAGGCAAGTTTTTATAGTAACAGTGACTCAAACTCAATGGAGAGTGAGCTGAAGCATTACATCGCCATTTCACTGGTCTCCCGTAGTCAGACTTTATCCCATCTTAATGATTCACCTACATCCACGCATCACAGCACGACAGTGCAAACTCATGGAGTTCTGTGTGGAACCCAGAGGTAAGATTGCTTGTATCAGCCTGTAAGGAGACCATATCACACACATAAAACTAACATTACAAATAGTACCACAATATACCTGAGTGTTATAAGTTATTTTGTAAAAAATATGCTTAATAAGTATTAATAATTATTTCTGGCCATAATTTAAAAACATTTTACTATAAAAATGTCTTTAATGTGAATCTGAACTATGTGTATAAACTGCACACATATTAAGACAGTTAATGCACAGTTAAGTATTACTAATACAAATAATAAACCACCATGTACACAAAGGGACAATCTATTGATTGATTAATTTCATTATTTTGTTTCCAGTACATTTAAAGGTAGCGTGATTTATCACAAAAATAAAGCAATTTGCTGCCCTCTGCTGTAAAATAAGATGCATTGCACCTTTAAAGTGCAAATTCAGTAATCCATGTGGCACAGTTATTGTAAACAGGGACACAATACCATGCTGCAAGGTTAAATTACAAATGTGCTCTGCAAGGATTTTCATTGAAACAAGCCTTCAGCATGAAGCTGAAAAATGCACTATTTGACAAACTATATATGACAAACGGCGCTGCCTCTATTGCAAACCACCATTGGTGATGCATCTTAATTCAGGCGCGCCTACAACTGCAGAACTGTTAACGTGCATGTGAGATTGCAGCTGCACGCTTAAAGTACTCGACTGGAGTTAATTTCCAAATTGTGCTGAATACTAACACTGCTTCAAGACACTTAATGGGTAATGAAACGCAGCAGCTACACGGTGCAACCTCAAGAACAAACAAGGACTGATGCTAAGCACATTGTTAAAGTTCTCAGGTAGCTGCTATACAACAAAACATGCCTCTGACACAAAATGTTCCTGTTTCCGGGAAAAAAAATATATGTTAGTATAAATATTCTGCAAAAAGAAACAAAAAGCGTTTATGTGGCTAAACGTCTGCCAGTAAAAACACAAACCTTTCTTATAATAAAACCAGGGTCTGTAATTACTATAATTACAAGATTCATGTCTTTATCAAATGCACATGAAATCTGTCCTTAAAATGTTGTTTATGATGTAAATTTGTATGCAGTGAACATGCGTGTCACTGGTATTCCTGGTTTTCCGCCGCAGAGCGATAGACAGTCTGTTCACACTCCTGAGTGAGAAGACAGCTGGGAAGGTTTTGGTTTCCAGACCCGCCCGATGTCCTAATTCACTAGGCAATGCTGAAGATCATGGACAAATACTGCTCATAGGAAATGAGAATCCAGCCATCTTGATCGGTGTCGTACCTCCGGAACACATCTGTCAGCCTCTGAGGAAACCGTGACATTTCCGATTAACTGCTGTCCTACTGAGAAGATGTTTTCTACACGCTTCCATGGTAGATCTTCCTTACCTGCAGCACTATACAGCACTGGATGAAGTCGTCAAAGGCCACCTGGCCGTTCCTCTGCCTGTCAAACTTGTCGATGAGCGCCCCGTAGAACTGATCTGAGAGCCGGTACCCTTCACAGAGAGAAACACAGAAACTCCATAGAACTGATCTGAGAGCCGGTACCCTTCACAGAGAGAAACACATGGATGGATGGATGGATGGATGGATGGATGGGATGGGAAACTGTGGCAACCCTAAATAAATACAGGGGTGCAGGATACTCACCAAAGCCAGTGAGGGCCTGTTTCAGCTCCTCCTTGTCGATGAAGCCTGAGTTGTCTCTATCATAGGTGCGGAATATGTTCTGCCAGTCATTAATGTACTTCCAAACACCGGCAAACTCGTTAAAGTTCACGCCACCTTTGTTGTCCCTGTCAAACATGGCTTCGAAATGAAGAAAAAGAAAAATCAGCTGCTATTCACTTAAAAAGCCATATTCGACCCAAACAGACTTTACAGCAGACATGGTTCCAAATACAGCATTACATGTAATGTACGGCTACATGCGCATGCAAAGCACAGTCGTATTTAAATGGGGAAACTGTGGAAAACATGATTTTCATGTAATATACTGTATGTGTAAGGAAACACATGCAGTAATTAATATGACTGTTAAAGCCTAATAAAATCACCTGACCCGAGACAATAACTGTCTAAAGTATTATATTTACAAGGCAGGGGCCAACACAGGGCACATGAGGAGGCTGTGGGTCAGTGAAATAAAGCAAAGACAGTGTGGACTGTGGAGACCATACAGGCCACACCCACACAGAGCGAGGCTGGGATTTGAACGCGCAGCTCTGGGCCTGGGAGACTGCAGTGCCAGAGCATAAACACGCCGCCACCACTGCCATTGACTTGCTTATGCTCTTTTTTCCTTAATGGTTTGGCCACATATTCAAAGCTGATTCCTTTGATCACGAACAAATAAACGTCAAGCGATCTTTGCTGGTTAGAGTTTCGTTATTTCGGAACCACGAGTACCACAGTGTTTGTGAAGCACAAGTCAATCTCAATCACCAGTGCTTTTCTAACTGTTACTGTCCTCTGGCGGGGCAGCACGCCGGAACTTTCCACGTGTTTCTGGGTCGCTGGAGAAAACCACTTAGCACCATATGGCAACAATATTTACTTCTGGGGAAAAAATCTATATGTGCAACATGAGCGTCTGAGAGGAAGCTGGAAGTGCTGCAGGAAGCCATGAAATAAGGGGACAGCAGACTTACATATAATTGAATGTACAGTTACAGGATTGAAAGGTGTCCATGTACCTATAAAAAGGGAAGAGAAAAAGCAAAAGATTAGATATGAAGTATTATACGAGATCCTCGCTACGTTTGTATCTCTCTTCCTGGTCAGACCAATCACAGCCCAGCCTGCTAACCTAAAGCCAAATCGAGGAGGCTGGGTCATAGCTGACATCAGCTCCGAAGCCTGCTGAGGTCCGCCAGCCAATCGGGAGGCACCGGCTGACGATCCCCAGACAGAAAATCAAGGTCATAAGAAACAAGGTCCCATCCCTGGAGCGGCCCGAGTACACAAAGATCCCTTATGCCCCAAACACAGGGGCATTCTCGCTCTGGCGGCCCCAAGGTCGTCATGGATACACTGACCATCCAAAACAAACACTGCTGGTCAGGAGAGGAAAAACCAGGGCTGCCTCCACCCAGCCAGTTGGGGGCAGCACCTCGCATTCTGCTCCCTGCACTTTCAGCACATGCCCTGGTTGACACCCACCCCCAAACACAGGGTGGCGCTCTTAGCACAGAAGGGGCAAATGGAGGAGATGCAGACCCTGAGACAAACTGATGTACCTGTCAGACCGTGTTCCTGCACATGCAGCCATGCGGCAAAAGACATTCACAACAGCAGGAGACGTTCAACAGCAGGGAATCTGTCTACTAGGCTGCGTACCGCGTGAGAGGAACTGAAATACTGGCAACGTCAATCATCACTGAGGAACCGATATATTTGTATTGTGTTTATGTTTTATTGTGTACCTTCAATTTAAATTTAATTGCTTACGCATGAAGGGCACCTCACCACAAATATGTAAACCGAATATTTAATAAGTTCCAGGACGCAACGACAGTACTGAGACCAACTATAACAAAGGCTAGAATACGTTATGCACAGAGAGACTACATCCCTGTAATGTGAGATTTCAGAAGACAGAGTCCCACTTCTTGTGGTGCTCGGCCTAACTTGGTATGTTTCACAGCAGGCATGGCAGAGCAGAGGATACGGTATGTCCCGTTGGCGGGGAAGCGCGGAGAAGGCGCGGGAGCGCGCGTCCCGTTCGCGGGGAAGCGCGGAGGAGGCGCGGGAGCTCGCTTACCGTTTGACAGAGCCTGCTGGAGCTCCGTCTCCGAGATGGAGCCGCTCTGGTCTTTATCCACTCTGCGAGCAGCAGGTCGAGTGTCAAGTTAAATACAACTCAGAGCAACATCAATGTAAAACTACGTTAGGGCTCCAATATGTCTCGTTTAATTACAGTTTAACAAGAATATAACTGAAAAGCCAGCTGGATCTTTCTTATTTCCATGTTTTGAGCCTAAGCACACTGTTGCAATACATGAGAAATTTCAAGCTAAATGAATTTATTGCAAATAAATTCTCTCGTTGGTGAAAATGAAATGCATTTGGTCGATACATTCCGGGTAGTCTTCTAGACCCAATCACAGGAGTACACTTTATATGTATAAAGACTGTCTGTTTTCAGTCAAGCACATCCATCTATCATCCAACCAGTTATTCAGTTCACGGTGACGATAACAAGAAATTCCGAATATTATACTGAACTGCAGTTCATTTATGTTAGCCAGCTTACGTAGAAACAACCGTTTAAGTTGTTTAAACAATATGAAACATCAAGGAAAATCACAGCAACTGTGCATTCAGCAAATATTCGGCGTCATTCTGCACGACAAATAACCCATTCTTCTACTTTTTGTGCAACGACACTAAAACTGCGTGTTAAAATGTCACATTGTGATCCACCCATCCATTTCACTGACAAATACTGGCACTAAAACTGGCAGAGCGTAAACAACTTTAAATAAAGTGGCGAACTAATATATGGGGACGAAAGTGGCTGCGGGCGCAGCGCCTGTCAGTTTCGGGCGCCCCGGGGAGAGCTGCCGCTCCGGCCGCTGCCCTACGGGTCCCTTTGATTAAGCGCATATTTAGGAAATGAACCAAGCTGCCGTAGCCAGAATCCCCCGCCCCGATCTGTCCAGCATTTCGCATTGTGCACAGTGAGCATAAAAACGTCCTGAAAGGACCACGTGACCGTATTCCACCGTTTATAACCGGGGGACTGTAAAGTTTAGAAAGCGGGGATCGCGTTCCGCTTAGCGCCGCCACCGTAGCTAAATCACCAGGCTGCGGGATTATGTCACACGCCGTTAGTTTCTGCAGTAATGCGACGGTGTTAGTGTCAGCTCACGGTAAATACGCAAACATGTTTTCTCTTACCTCCGAAATATATCCCACAGAAATCTCTGATCCGGGGGAGCACTATACTGTGGATATGCCATTTTAGGGCCACTCTCCTGGTTTGTAATATGTCATGTGAGATGGTAATATGTTTTTTTTCCCCCAATCCGAAGTTTTATTCGGTAAGCAGCCTAGTCAGGCTCGCATTGCAGCACCACCTACCTACTAAATAAATGTCGCATGAAACGTCAGCTTCTCCCCCTCCACCCCTCAGCCCTAAATATCTCTACCAGGTCTCACAAGTTCACTTGTAAACTAAACCGCCCGCAGCGCAGAAGCTGACAAGTCAGCTGCGCGTGACCGAGTAAAAACAGGGGACGTTCAGTGTATGGTTAGGTTAGGGTGTATGGTGTTCCGCTCAACAGCCTGATGGTGTCCGGCGGATCGGCATGTAAACGCAGAACGACACACATCGGCGGGAATGTCTTTCAACGAAAAAGCAAAAACTTTAGAACGAATAATATACTTTCCTGCCAGGTACGACAGCTGTATTATTTTTTTCTCTTTTTGCAGAAGCAGTATCCTTATACTTGACGTGCTGCTAATTGTCCTTCTAAGTGGTGACTGAGTGCAATTTCAGAAACTCTTCATTGTAAAACAATTCAATAATTAATGTATTATTGAATTGGTCAACCTGTCACAAAGAATATGGTATTTAATTTCAGCAGCTTGTACAGGTCCAACACTACAAGCCCGTGACTACAAGTGAAACGGCAAAGAGTGAGCGTGAGCAGCGCGCGCCTTCCTTATGCAATGCTGGGATTTTCAAAGCAGCTGCAAACTCTGTCGCCCCCTGGAGGTTGGGGCCCATGTGGCAAGGCTAAATCGCCAGCCCTGCCCTTCTTGCCCTTGCCAAGGTCCGCCACTGCACTTGCTCCTGCTTGTTCTGTGTATTAAGTGGTTCCCCATCTGGGCATTTCCATCAGCACTGTTTACACCAGCACCAGATTCCATAGATTACTGCCCGTAGAACATCTGCCAAAATGGTACAAGAAAAGTTCCCCTGACAGCAATAGCATTGAAGAGCGAATGACTAGTCACATTTCTTAAATATATTTATACAGTGTTCAGTTGATATTGACTGGTCTCTCAAACATTGTCTTCTTCGTGTTTATGTTGTGAATTCATCTAAGCAATGGCAACAATCTCATTCGCAGCAGAATTCCGGCTAATGAAGACGGGGCAGTTTATCAGACGCCGGACAGCTTAATAAAGTCACAACTGAATGACACATTACACACATTCACAGGGAGTGTTTATATCAGAGGGGGCAGCCAGGGGCGGGCTGCTGAGGGGGCGTCAGAGAGCAGAGTCTCAGGCAGATCAATACAACAGCACAGGCAGCACTGAGACGGTGAGGCAGCAACAAGACCTGACACCAAGCAGCCCAGAGCAGCACGGCCCAGCCCAGCCTGCCAAGCAGACAGAGAGAGCTGATTGCAAGGGTACAGAGCCAGAGAAGGCGGGCAGAGGACCAGACCACAAAGAAGCATGGTGCGGGCCGAGCTGCAGTGGGCAGTGCCCATGTGCGTGCCCCTGCCCGTCGACATGCCAAGCCCAGAGCACTTCTTCCCCTTCTTGGACGGCACACTGGACGACCTGGGCATCCTGCCGTGAGTTTGCCGCTTTACCGCACGGTGCGTATGAGAACCCGGCTGCGTGTCACGTATCTGCTGTCTGCACAGGTCGGAGGTGAGGGAGAAGGTGGTGTGGGTGGACACCACACGGACACGGGTGAGGAACAACTCGGGGGAACTGAAGGAGAAGGAGATTGTGGTCCTGGAACTGCGGGTCAAGGCACAGCAGCCGGGACAGCGCCAGAGCCAGGAGATCGTGTACAGCACCAAGAGTCTGACACAGCGCTCCTACTGCAGGAAGGGCCCAAAGGCAATGCTGTGGGAGGATGCGTCAGCAGGTGAGGAACACGCCCCCTGCAGAACGGATGCACGTAAAAACCTGGAGTAGCAATCGGCTCACACTGCCGCCACATTTCCCACAGTCCGGCTTGTAATCCCTGCGTGGCCATTATTAATGAGATCACTCTATAAAACCCACAAGTTCACCAAGGTCACCGTGTTCCCTCCCCTAAAAGCATCGCTGTGCTGCCTGTCCTTCGCATGGGCACCGGCGCTGATGCACCATCGTCTCCTTCCCTCAGAGAGCCGACTGAAGCCGCCAGAGATGCTCCTTGCCTTGGACACGGAATTAAAGCCAAAATGGCAGAAGACGGAGAAGCAGCAGAATGTGTGACCAGAAACAGGAGAGAAATGACAAGATAGAAGAACAGCAACAGTGCCGCAAACCCACCTGCCAGTCCTTAGGACGGCGATGCTTTGCCCTCAGCGCAGCACATTAATTTTACCACAATGTATTAATATCTTTCTGTTGTCATGGACACAGGACAGAGCAGTCTGGGTAAAGTGGTGTGAATTTATTCAGGGACTTACAGCCATTTAAGTGTGGGTAACAAAAACAGCCTAACTGGAAATAACTGATTTATCTGATTATGTATGCAAGTGGAAATAAATGTGTCTTACTGCCCGCTGTCCAGAGTCTCTCATCTGAGGCTCTTCAGAACCTCTGGTGGGTACGGAATGGGCTGGGGTCATACCACACTGAAGCCTGCAAGATCACAGAGGCTCTTCTCTAGATATAGAGAGCAGAGGGTCTAACCCATTTAACCTTAAAAAGCAGGTTAAAATTAAAAGAATCTTTCCCTTAGTGAGCTCTGCCATTTATGAATGCAAAACGCGACCCCTTGGTAACCCCACTGCAAAGTAGCAACTTTACTAAGGCAGTGCTGCCATTCTCTTCAAGGCAAATATGCGAAAGATGCTAAGGCGTGCTCAGAGATGCTGGTCAAGCGCCGGGATTTGACTTTGTAGGTGAATCCATTCGGATTCCCGTTCAAACGAGAGTGAATGAGGGCACCTGACAAACCGACCATGACCTGTCCCCCTGGTCTCCCGCCCCCCTCCCCGTACATTCGGCGAGGAACTAGCTGACAAGCGACGGCAGATGACAGCGTAATAGAAAGTGCACAAGCCTGGTTTGTTACGTTCTTAGTTTATGTTACGAGACGTACGAAGTGCTGAGGCACATCTCTGGTGGCTGCGAGCGGCTGGCTGTTGGACAATTCCGTGAGTCTGAAGCTCCCTGGGTAGATGATGTTTAACCAAAAAGAAATGGACTGAAATGAGTCTACACCGGCGTGACCAGTGCCACGAGCGCCGCCTTTCTTTCACTGGGAAGAGACATCACTGCACACTGGAATTCACGCGAATGATGCTGAGCCAAGTTTCTTAGAAACAGAAGCAACGTGTCCTGGCCATCTGAAAGACAGAAACATCTCTTAGAGGGTATTCATGCTGCCAGAAGGCCGTGGGAAACAGAGTCCTTACCGGCATCGAGGTCTTTGGTTCCTATAACATGGCTGGATGCAGAAAGTACAGCTTTAAGGTGACTCACAACCTAGAACACAGCAATACATAAGAAATTACTGAGAAATCATTCCACCAAAAGCTAGTGCTAAACTTACATCTTCAGTGAGACCCCACAAACACCACCCTCACCTAATACTACTCGACGTTAGATAAATACTGCACAGCCATACCAGTGAGGGATTATGGGAGTACAGGAAGGCCATGCAGTCGAATACGGTCCGGTTCTCCTCCAGATCCACTTTCAGAGGAAGGTGGGAAAGGAGGGCGGGAAACACCTATGATGTCATAAAGGTTACAGGACACCAAAGATCACTGACAGAAGGACGGCATTCACAGTATCAGCACTCTGATCCACTCCTAGCAGAAACAGCACGTGCACCGAAAGGGGAATTAATGCTGAATCTGTGTGTGTGTGTGTGTGTGTGTGTGTGTGTGTGTGTGTGTGTGTGTGTAAGAGCTCAGAAAGGGGAGACTGCAGGAAAATGGCAGACAGAGGGGAAGCTTACCTGTTCCAGTGGCACACACGGTGTGTTGCTGGTGATCATCCTGCAGAGGGCACCGCAGACATTATCAATAACCCTCCTGTCCGACTCTTTGGACAGGAGAGATGAGAACAAGGAGAGCAGCGTAGGGTAATTCCTGGGGAAGCGAGTCAAGGATGGGAGGGGGACTGAAACCACACAGGCACAGGAACACTAACGTGGCCCACTGACGAGCGACCCGGCCAGGGTAACACGCCCCCCCCTCAGGCCATACAGACACCCAGGATACTCTGTGATGATCGGGCCAGCAGCCTTGGCGAGCGAGCCCAGGCCAAAGACGCTGTTGTTGCGCACCTCTGGGTCACTGTCTCGCACCCCAGCCATCATCACCGGCAGCAGCCGCTTTGACAGACGCCCAGCGACCGGCCTGCCGCCAGACACAGCCGCCAGTGACTGCATGATCTCAGCCAGCGTGCCCTGGGCGAAGGAGCGCTCCGCCACCGTGCAGGAGGATTTCTGAAGGAGGCAAACAGAGGGCACCTATAGGCATCCCGCTCTACCACACGCAGCCATCTGTGCTGTGCTGCCCCCTGGTGGGGCACATGGGGACTCACGGCCTTGTTCATGATGAGGGGCAGCAGCTCATTTAGATAGGGGTAAAAGGTGTCGGCAGGAACAGCAGAGGCCAGGAGGGGGATCCCTTCACCCGCGAACTCCTGCAGCATGGCGTCAAACTCAGCCTGAAACCGGGGGGGGGGCGGGGGGGGGGGGAGGTTTTATATCACTCA
>JAODJW010000091.1:938844-951075 GCA_026777045.1 Hyperopisus bebe
GTCCCTCATGCTGCATTCACTGCCCTCACACTGCATTCACTGTCCCTCATGCTGCATTCACTGTCCTGACACTGCATTCACTGTCCCTCATGCTGCATTCACTGGCCTGGCACTGCATTCACTGTCCCTCATGCTGCATTCACTGTCCTGACACTGCATTCACTGTCCTGCTGCTGTATTCACCACCCCTCTTGCTACATGCTGGACCTGTTTCCAGTTTATCTTCATACTGGGTTTCTGTAAGGCATCCAGATAGTGGACCTTGCTGCTGCCACTGTTCATATGGCCACTACTGTTTATGTCAAGTCCATGGCTCCCCTGGGTGGACTCCACCCTCCCCTCTCAAGGCCAGCGACAGCCAGATAGGAGCTTTGCTGCGCATCAGAACAATTCACTCTTTGTGGGGAGGCTTTGCCCACTGCTCAGCAGCCTGTAGAGGCTTGGCAAGGCCCCCCCGTCTCACGTGGACCCTGCCCCCATCTCCAGGGATTCAGCTGTTATTTGGGCCATGGTGGGAGTTTTTATTTGCCTCTTCCAGGGAAAAAAATCCTACGTTCTCAGTAACCAGCCCCTGCACAAATGCCTTTTAAGGGGCAGAAGTGCTGAAATAAAGAGCAGAATCCTCAGCTAAAGGAAGCAGTCGAGATGGTGGGGTAGACATCACCTATGCTGGTTCACTGAGCTCCAGATGCCAGTGGTGAACACAGCACTGGTGTCCCAGGTGTCAACGCACAGCACAGTTTATCTCACGGGCTGGGGGTGGGCTTCTGATCTTCCTGGTTTCCTGGTAGCTTTATTTTATGTTGACATGAGTCGTGCACCGGTGGCATGTGCCGCTGCAGTCATCACATGACGTCTCAAAGGAGGAGAGAAGGCAGAGCAGAGGTGCACAGCACTGCCAGGATCTGCCTTATTCACTGGGGGCCGGCAGAGCAGAGGTGCACAGCACTGCCAGGATCTGCCTTATTCACTGGGGGCCGGCAGAGCAGAGGTGCACGGCACTGCCAGGATCAGCTGTATTCACTGGGGGCCGCCTGTTTGGTAAGCAAAGCTTGTGGTTGCCCCACACCAAGCTGTGTTTCATTTCCATCATAAAAGGTGCCGGGGGGGTGGCTTTGGTAGGAGGGGGCGCTGCTGAGGGCTGGTAAGGCAAGGATACAAATAGCACCTCAGAGGATCCGTTCGGACGTTCTCATTTCACAGAGGGTCGTCTCTCTCTGGCTGCCGGTAAATGCCAGTGGTTGCATTGCCCTAGAGGTCTGAGGTTTTGGGGGGTGGGAGTGGGAGTGGCCAAAGTCCAGCCCCCATGAGTGAGACGCTAAGGCTGTCTTCACCACAGCGTTCCCTCACTGGGCCGTGCTGAGGATGGACGCCAGAGTCGCTCGCCTCTGCTGCCTGCTGGTCGTCTGCTCTCCGGGGAGCAGCCAGTGGTGGGGGTTTCTCTGGAGTGGCGGGGGGACCCCCACAGCTCCTGGAAGCACCATGACCGCAAATGCGGGTCCTGGCCGGCCGGGGGAGGAGCGCGAGGAGCCGGCCAGGACCGGTGCCACTGCCGGGGAGATCATGGAGAGCAGCCTTGCCAGGGAACCGGTTGTTGAGCCCAAGGCTAAGAAGAGGCTTCTAAAACTCTGGAGGAGCGGTGAGTGAGTGAGTGAGTGAGTGAGTGAGCGACTGAGGGTCAAGGAGAGACTGAACGACCCGCCGGTTTATTTTCTCACCCTAGAGGTAATAGATTGACCCAATCTGATGGGATCATAAGAGAGAAATCTGCATGAAGTCTTTGTATCTGCCTATTTGCGATTGTGAGCAGCTTGGACTGGATTAGTTTACAAAGTTCTCCTTATGGGCTTTTCGGCTGTGGTCCAGTTCAGAAACATGCAAAACAAGTGGGAAAAACAACAAAAAACCTGAAGACTGACAGTAAGGGTAGAGAAAACCTTGGGATGTGATTATGACAGAAGAATAAATATGCAATAAAAGTCCTGTGTTTGCGGTTCAGGACAGTCCAAAGTTTGGGAGACTGTTAGCCAACGGCACGTTTGCCCTGTCGCTGGGGGCGTCTATCGGCCGGATAGACCGTCACCGAGGGCATCAGGTGGCCCTTTAGCCTGTCGCTGGGGGCATCTATTGGCCGGTCACTGAGGGCATCAGGTGGCCATTTAGCCTGTCGCTGGGGGCGTCTATCGGCCGTTTAGACCGTCACCGAGGGCATCAGGTGGCCGTTTAGATGGTTGCTCGCCGTTGTCTCCCTGCTTGCTGTTGTCTCAATTTCTAAAGCAAATTGCTGTCACATGAATTCGTATTGGGACAGATGATGAACATTTCCTATGAGATGTGGAGTCAACCACGGGTATGGGGGTATGGGGGTATGGGGATTGCCGGGAGGGAGGGTGAGTGCCCATTTCAGGGTGGGCATGGTGAGGAATTCAGCCCAGCGTCTAATCACAGCATGAAGGATGTCCCAGCAGGACATGGGGGTCTGCGTATCCGAGGAAAACAGAACAGATCTATTGCTGTTTTTTAATTTCAGGAATTTATTAAAAGCCTCAAAACTGATCAATGGTCCTGCTAGGTGTCCTTTTCTCTAATGGCACTTTGAGATGCGGCTGGATGGTTTGATCCAGAGAAAGTTTCATAATTTGGTGACTCTTTGCAGGACTGAAAACGCAGGTCGCCCCTCAGTGTGGTCGGTGCAGAACCCAACTGCCGTCACCAGATGCAGTGCTTCGGGTGCACGTTTGTTTTTCTTTTTAATATTGCAGTGGCTGAGCTGGAAGAGGAGGGACAGATTAGGAGCGGAAGGAAAAGAAAAAAAGAAAAGGAGGAGTAAGTGAAAGAGATAAGCTAAGAATGATAGGAGTAAAGTAGAAAGCACATGACAGACAGCCAACTGCTGCATCTGTAAGGGAGAGAAAAAAAGTGCACATTTTACCTTCGGCTGATTTACCTGCTCAGGCTTCTCTCTCTGTGAGCCATGGGTAGCTGTGAGCGTTAAGGGTAGCTGTCAGCTTTATGGATAGCTGTCAGCTTTATGGATAGCTGTCAGCTTTATGGATAGCTGTGAGTCTTGTAAATAGCTGTGATTCTCGAGGGTAGCTGAGAGTCCTGTGGGTAGCTGTGTCTTGAGGGTAAGCCAGTAACCTCTCGATTTGTCCATTGTGCCCCCCCCCCCACACACACACACACACACACACGTCCTCCTACCTGTGCAGTGGGGGCCCTTTATCTTTCCAGCGGAGTGGATTTCAGGCAGGTGTATCGATTTAGTTGTAGTTTGGCACAAAGCTGGAGGCAGGATGGGGTGAGATGGCAGTGGCCGTGACTTGGACTTGCCCTCAGGCTCCGGATGGAACTCGGATGCACAGTACCACACATCTCATGTGTTCTTAGGAGCTTAGAGTTCCATTACTGGGTGGGTGAGGTCAATCAATTCTATAGACACTGAGACGACAGAAGAGAACAGAGGGGAAGTAGAGACCCTGCACAGGTAAACACGGTGTTTCCTGCTAAATGGATAAACAGCAGGGCAGCATTATGTGGCTGTGTCTGATGGACACTGGGCAAAAGGAGCATTCTGCTTCACCTTTAAGTAATGAGGAAGGAACAATAGGGTCTAATAATCAAGGAGTGGATGGAGGGTCTTTAAGAAGCTTAGAGAAGTGTGACTTTTTCTCTGTGCTCAATTGCTCAGTCATCATCTTGGAAAGCACTGTTTTAACTGCTTATATTCTGGTACACGGGGGTGCGGGGGTCATGTTCTGGTACACGGGGGGTGCGGGGGTCATGTTCCGGTATGCGGGGGTGTGGGGGCTATGTTCTGGCATTATCACTCAGACACTTTGGCCCAAGTGAGAAAAGTGAGGGTTCCACGACCAGCCAGTGTCCTTAGAGCACTTACAGTTATGGGCCCAATAATGATATAATCAATGTGTTGGCCGTGAGATTTGACCACGCAACCTTCCAAACACAGCTATACCGATCTTTCAGGTTCGCTTCAGCACCTGTTGGCATTTGCATTGCATTGTGTTGAGCTGGGTTCTGTGTTTTTTGCAGACCGGAAGACTAAGGAGAACCTGAACTTGCTGGAGTTGGTAGGAGTGCCCCTCCCCCCCTCCGTCTCCTTCATCACTGGGTATGAGGGCTTCCCGGCCTACAGCTTCGGGCCGGACACCAACATCGGGAGGCTCGCCAAGACGTTTGTGCCCGACCCTTTCTATCATGACTTCGCCATCATCGTCACCGTAAAGCCGATCACGGACAGAGGGGGTGTGCTGTTCGCCATCACCGACGCCCTCCAGAAGATGGTGTATCTGGGCGTCGTCCTGACGCCAGTGGAAGACCAGACGCAGAGGATCGTCCTGTACTACAGCGAGCCGGGCAGCTCCAGCTCCCAGGATGTGGCGTCCTTCAAGGTGCCGAGCATGAAGGGCCGCTGGAGCCGCTTCACTCTGGCCGTCCAGGGGCTCGAGGTGCGGCTCTACATGGACTGCGAGGACTTCCATGCCGTGGCCATGCAGAGGCTCTCCCACAGCCTGCGGTTTGAAGCCGGCTCGGGCATCTTTGTGGCCAACGCTGGTGGGACCGGTCTGGAGAGATTTGTGGTGAGTAAAGCTTTGTGTATCTTTGGCCAGAATGTGGGCATTTCTGCAGGAGTCTGTTATGCATATGTGTGTGAATCTGAATGGGTATATGTGTCAGTCTCAGTCACGTCAGTGTCGTCCATTCATAGTTCAGACCAATTGACGATTTATCTTCCCAATAGACAAGAGAGACCAGATCATGCAAGACGAAGGGTACCCATGGAAATATGTGACGCTTTCCTAGTCTTTACGGTTAACATGACGCCATGAGAATTTGGCTAGTCATATGGAAAAGGATTATTGTTGCACCTGAAGCCTCCCGTTGCTGATTTAGTAGGGATCATGGTTTGTTAATGGCCCCTTATGGCCGTGTGATGGCTCTGTGGCACAGTGGATAGTGCATTGGACTTCTGGCTAAGCACTTGGAGGGTAGTGATTCAAGGGTTGTGGGTTTGAGTCGCAGTGGAGCCATTTTTGAGGGCAGTGTGGCTCAGCAGGTCGGGACTCTGTGCCTATAATCAGAAGGTTGCTGGTTTGAATTCTGCGACCACCTGGCTGATGACACAATTGGGCTCTTGAGCAAGGTCCTTAACCCCAGCTCCAGGGGAGCTGCACACTGTGACCCCCAAGCTTGCTCTGACCTCTATATGTGTCCGTGTCTCTCATGGACAGTAAGATAGGTGGCTGAATTTCCCTACATAGATGGATAAAGTTTTACTGTTTTATTGTATAAGTCTGAAACCCATAATGAGTTGGGCTACCCAGCTCTGTCAGATACTGATTGGTTTAATCCATTGGGAATAACTTAAGTAACCAATAGGAAGCGGGTCAAGCCTGTCAGCAACTGAGAGCAAATGGGAATCCAGACTTTCAAAGCCTCATTCTTCCCGTCTGCAGTTTTACTAAAGCCATGCAGCATGTTAAATACGTCAGGCGTCTCTACATACTCACATCAGACAAACTGTTTCTAACTTGTGCTGCTGGATCCGGGGACATGTTACTGAGGAAGGTTTGTAGTTCAGGCTTGGGCCAGGCTGACATTGGAGCTGCAGCTGTCCCAGGTCACTGTGAAGGGGGGGGGTCCTCTGCCTGAGTATCTCTTTGACATAGATGTCCTGCATTGACTTCCTGTCAGCCTGCACATGGAGGGGGTAGCCACCGTCCTTCTAATGTTTTTATGTTCTGGAGAAGGTTCCCCCATGCACTCACTCGCCCTCTGCCTCCTCATTGGCTTACTCCAGGAGTGAGGGATTACCTTCACATTGGCCAGAGCCACATCAAAGCCGCCTTGGAGTAATAGGCTGAAGAGAAGTTCTCTCAGATTTCATCTCCTTGTTGGAGACGCTGAGTTAAATCTCCTGCTGCCACATTTGCCTGAAAAGCAAAGTTACTGGTAAGAAACAGACAGAATGGAAGGACTAATGACAGTATTTTAATGCAGAAGAAAAATATATTCTGTCTTTAATAAGGGGCAGAGTTCAACTTTTCTCTCGAAGCAGTAAGAAATGCATGTTTGAAGTGAATAAACATACAAAGTATGCGACTCATATTGAAAGAATAAAGTTTTAACATTTTTATTGTTCTTCTCAGATAAAATGAAATCACTAATCATGGAGCGCTAAGTGACGCCTTGGGGAGCATCCTAAGTTTAGTTGGTTTGAATGTTTTCCTGCACCTAGTGGAGCTGCACACGACAGGATTAGTGTACATTCATACTTCACCTGTCCCCCCCCCCGAAGGCCTGCATTGTCCCAGCCGGCACAGTGTCACGTCCGTTTTCTTGTAGGCCTGCCCAACGCACCGTCCAGCGTCAGGAAAACCCTTTTTGCTGAACTCCCTGCTCGGTGCTGCCCGGTCGGTCGGCCTTCATCGTGAGGCCGCTCCTCAAGCGCCTAATTGCTCAGTTTATGAAGTTAATCATTTATTCTGGCCTCAGATGTGCCCTTTACTGTCTCATTAACATGCAGACACGGCCAGTAGTGGAGTGTTTACAAAAGCAGTTGGCATGGCAACGGCGGCCGGGGAAACGGCTCTTTGTGCGGAATGACTGGTGCCTCATGAGCTGGGAGTGAACTGGGGTGAGAGGCCCTGCGATCCATCGCTCTGTAAGGAGGAGGAGCAGGAGCAGGAGGCGGGGGAGGAGCAGGAGGCGGGGGAGGACTGCTGAATCCTGGCGGAGGCCAAGGTCTCTCGGCGCGGACAAAACCCTGCTTGTTTAGACAGCTCGCCCGCTTCCTCTCAGCACACAGCCAGGATGCAGCGCTTCACGTCTCCTTTTGTTGCTCTCTCTGATTCTTGTACAGGTCTTTCTGAGATCCCAGTGTATCATATTTAAATATACCACTATGATGCTTGGTTGGACGCAACTGGATTGACTGTGATTGTTTGAGTGGTCATGTCCCTACATCGTATCCTGTCCTGTTATTTAGAGTATGCAGGAAATGGCGGAAGGCGGTCTTAGAGAGAGAAACTTCTCAGACTGTTGACATCGTTGACATTGATGCTGTGGGGTCACGTGACAGAAGGTCTTAGCACATGTCGCAGCTACACCTTGGTGTTGACACACAACCTGGAAATGCGACTTGAAGCAGATGTTTAGCACTTTTAAGGTATGGCCACAGAATGCCCTCGGACCCGGGCTTTGCCCAGGGTAATCCGCACCAGCGGGCTTATTCTGGGATGTCTGACACCTCCCCCATTTGTCCTGGTTTGGAGACGTACTCAGCTGGCTCCGACGGAAGGAAGCGGTGCAGGAGGTCACCCCTGGGGTGTCTGTCTGAGTGTGGGGGGGTGGGGAGTTCTGGCAGGGAAGGGCTTGGGCAGATGCTGGGAACAGTAGCACTGGCTTTGTATCCTGGGCTATAGGACACGCTCTATAAACCTCTGCAGTGATCATTCGGGTTCTCCCTGTCGACAGTAGTGCAGTGTCTGCCAGCAGTAAGGTGCCCTCCTGGTTGTCACAGTGGGATGTACCTGTGCGCACTGCACACTGCAGCCACAGTGAATACATTTCTTGGAGGTTCTGTGTTGCCCCCACCAGTTTGCCAAAGAACATCTGGTTTGTTTCTGTTTCATGCGTAAAACACCTGTGAAGGTGATGCATTGTTACTCATCTTCCTGCTCCACCATCTGCCCGCTGTCCCTGCTTGCTTTCTTACAGGCTGCGGTCATTTGGACTTCTGGAGCTTCTGCGGTGAGGAATCTCTGTGTGCCAGTTTAAATCTCTCCCACCCACCCCCACTCCCTATCTCTCACCCCAGGGCTACATGCAGCAGCTGCTGATCCGCCCAGACCCCCGAGCGCCAGAGGAGCAGTGTGAGGAGGATGACCCCTACGTAAGTACAGTGAGGTTTGACGCTGTAGTTGGGACTGACAGTGTCACTGCTGGAAGACTATGAGACACTTATGGCCCCCTAGTGGTCAAAGGAGAGCCATGTTTTTCTGAATGGTTTCTGATTAATCAATGGGTCTGTCACAAGCTTCTCTGTTAAAATAAAACAAGAGATAAACCAATAACATAAACCAAGAGATAAACCAATAATGTTGTAAATATTTGTATTATTATTATCATCAATTTTATTTTATTGTATAATTATAATGCGGTAAGGAAACTACAGTATAAACAACTGTTCCTGAGGGAGCTTGAGTTAGTTAGGAATCCCCTTTTACATGGTGGACGTGTCTCAAGTCAGCACTGCACAGGGTGTGTCCTCCTCAGAGCTACGTTAGAATATGCTGTAGCACCATGCCTTCAAAATGCACAGGCTGAGAGAGCTACACGTAGCACAGGGTGAGAGATTCACGCAGCACAGGCTGAGAGACAGGGTAAGAGGGCTTCATTGATGTAGCACAGAGTGAGAGAGCTTCACTGATGTAGCACAGGGTGAGAGAGTTTTATTCGCGTAGCACAGGGTGAGAGAGCTTCATTCATGTAACACAGGGTGAGAGAGCTTCACGTAGCACAAAGTAAGAGAGCTTCATTGATTTAGCACAGGGTGAGAGAGCTTCATTCATGTAGCACAGGGTGAGAGAGCTTCATTCATGTAGCACAAGGTAAGAGAGCTTCATTCATGTAGCACAGGGTGAGAGAGCTTCATTCATGTAGCACAGGGTGAGAGAGTTTGGGTGCATAGGGGGTTGGAGCTGCGAGGCTGAACTTTTCTTTTGTTCCAGGCCTCTGGAGAGGGCAGCTCTGATGACGGCCTGGACGACCGTGAGATGACAGAGGAGGTGGTGAAGAGGGAGAGGAGGCCCCCGACTTCACAGGTGAGTAACACGTGGACTGGGGGGCCTGAAACAGCCTGCTGACAGATACAGATATGTCTGCACTCAGTGCGCTCAAAATGCAGAAGAGGCAGAACCGTCACAGTCAGCCCAGGCGGTCCCGACATGCCCCCTAGTGTCCATGTTGGGTATCAGTCCGGCACAAAAAGCCCCCCAGTGTCCGTGTCGGGTATCGGTCCGGCACAGAAAGCCCCCCAGTGTCCGTGTCGGGTATCGGTCCGGCACAGAAGGCCAGGGTGCTCTGTGGAGTTTGTGACTGCACTAAAACCTCCCCTGAGTTATGAGGCAGTTAACACAGGGAGCGCTGTGGAAGAGGCCAAGCCTGCGCTCTGACCCCTTCCAGGTGTCGAGCCTGCAGTGTGCCTGGCTCAGCCTGTCCTGCAGTGTGCCTGGCCCAGCCTGTCCTGCAGTGTGCCTGGCCCAGCCTGTCCTGCAGTGTGCCTGGCTCAGCCTGTCCTGCAGTGTGCCTGGCTCAGCCTGTCCTGCAGTGTGCCTGGCCCAGCCTGTTCTGCAGTGTGCCTGGCTCAGCCTATCCTGCAGTGTGCCTGGCTCAGCCTGTCCTGCAGTGTGCCTGGCCCAGCCTGTCCTGCAGTGTGCCTGGCTCAGCCTGTCCTCTTAACTGCCAAACACTGATTCCTGGGGAGCAGAGTCTAACACTGAGCTACGCAACTTCTAAAGTTAACTGTCAACACTGCCGCAATGTAACTATTTTATTTCACCCTGAGAGTAGTAAAGTAGAAAGTAGTAAAAATGATTGTAGGATTATTTACCAGCAGCCCTCCTGGCCATACCAGCCCACTGCAGAGTCAGGCCCCCCCCCCCCCAGTTTGGTTACACAAAAACCCAATCTGCTCATAATGGTGAAATGCAGAATCATGGCTGTCCATCAACACTAGGGTGTGTGTGTGCGGCGTGTATGAGGAAGTGCGTGGCTGATGTTGGTCCAGGAATGTCTTAATGTCTTATCTAGGGCGGGGTGACCCACCATCCAGCTTATCGTGCTTCTCTTTCATCTGGTCTGATGAACATAACAGCTCCCCAGCATGCAGAGTCCCAACATCCTCCCCATGAGAAATAAACAGCGATGTTGACTTGTGGGTTTTTAAAAACATCCGGCCTTTGTCCGGGGGGGGTGGGGGTAGGGCAGCCAGGGGTGCTTCCTCTGCCTCTTCGTGACGATGCCGTCTGCAGGGTGCCCATCTGATGCCCCGTCTGCAGGGTGCCCGACTGCCCGGCGCTCTGGGAGTACAGGCCCCTCCTCCTCGCCCCTTCAGTCTCCAAATTCTTAAACTGCCTTCAGCTTCAGTCCTGTGCATTTTGAAATCACAGCCATTCAGCTGACAGGAGCTCGGGCTGGTGGCGCCGTATCAGCGCCATTAAAATCACTCAGGCAGTTCATCACTCCGATGGCTTCAGAGTTGGAGCTGCAGATCATAGCTTCCTTTTGATGAATAGCTGTTTATCTGAGATATCAGCTCTCACTATACTTAACTCAGTTATCGTTTAATAATGTCTGATCTGTGTGTGTCGTTTCAGCTATGCGGCGGTTACAGGTGACTGGTGAAATTATTGTAGGTATTCTGGTTCCCATCTCACAGTGTCTCCAACCGCCCAGACTGTTAGAGCAGCCCAGCTTTGTAACCTTCTGACAAGGGTCCAGCAAAGCTTTTGTTCTGGGTCTGCTGCTTGTAGGAGGAGACTTTTGTGTCCACATTCAGCGGCCTTTGCCATTAGGGAGCGAGGCCAGCAGAGTTCACCTACAGTACAGCACGTCTCAGCTGCCTGGGGGAACTCCTGCTCTCTGATCTCTGTCACCCCCTGCTGGACACCGCAAAGAAACATTTATTCTTTTCATTGATTATCTTAACAGGATAAGAATTATATGAAAGTACTGAAGTAACCACATAGTCATTTTAATTTGTTAGAGTTCAGAGCTTTAAAGTGGATGATGTTTAGAGGATTCAGCCTAAGGTGACCACGCGCATTGTGTTGACATCGTGAGGACTACACACCAAACTCTCCGAAGCTGAGGAGCTCAGAAAACACTAATGCATACATGCTCAGTCTAAACGTGTGGTGGGCTTGTTGTGAGTGACCTTCATTTACCCTCTCAGATGGAGGGAAGGCGGAGCCCCCCAGTACAAGCCCCGCCCACGGAAAGTCCCAGAGGAGAGGAGCCAGAGGAATACTCTGGTCAGGTGACCCCCACTGTGGAGCCTGCTGAGGAGAGCTCAGTGTACAGTGAGTGTCCTTCAGTTTGATGCTGCACTGCTGAAGCGAAAGGCTCCAGGCAGACTGCTGGGTCTAATGCTGACAGCAGAGTCCCATGCCGGAGATCCCTAAGAAGTTATTAGGTCAAAAGCAGTTACTCTTCTTCTTCTTTCTTCTTATTGTTGTTAAGCAGATACTATTCTTCTTATTACTATTATTATTATTGTTGTTGTTGTTGTTGTTGTTGTTATTATTATTATATGTGTATGAAAATGCATGAACAGTATCTGTATGCATTTTTGTCAGTTGTTTTAGCTGCCAATCAATATTTATTACTGAATTAAAAACGTACATTTTTAAACCTTTGCATAAAAGAATTGTAGTCTTTCTGGACTTTGCAAAAACATGGTGTGCTGTCGATGAATTGTAAAACTGCCACTAGGTGGCACTAAATACAAAGGTTTCATGAATGGTTTGCCTGTGCTAGGTAATAGTTAATGAAATCGAGAAGTAATCTGCTTCTATACTGATGTTAAAATATTTCACACTGCAAATACAGATCATTGCCAGGATCTTATTGTGATTTTTTTCGTGTGATATCAGCCAGATGAGTAATATGAACTGTCATCATAGCTACGCATTTCAAATGGCTTGTCATGTGTGTCTGCATTGAAGTGAAACTGTTGTTCCAAGACTGTTAGTTGTTGACTTTGTGATCCTTGCAGGACAGGACCAAACCGATAAGCTGAGAGAGCCGTACAGGACGGTGAGTAACTCTTCCCTGGTGAGGCACGTTTAGGCCTCCAGGGACAAACCACAGTTCCTCCCCACGAGCGACAGTCAGACCCATGGGGGCGAACCGGAGCTCCTTCCCCATGAGGCACGCTCAGACCATCGGGGCGAACTGTAGCTCCTCCCCTTTGAGGCACACTCGGACCCTCTGGGGGACAGGATCTCCTCCCTATGAGCACGCTCAGACGCTCGGGGCAAACAGGATCTTCTCCCTATGAGGCACCCTCAGACCCTCGGGGCAAACAGGAGGTCCTCCCTATGAGGCACGCTCAGACCCTCGGGGCAAACAGGAGCTCCTCCCTATGAGGCACGCTTAGACGCTCGGGGCAAACATGGGCTCCTCCCTATGAGGCACGCTCAGACC
>JAODJW010000091.1:1064218-1077724 GCA_026777045.1 Hyperopisus bebe
CTCTCTGTGTCATCGCAGCGTCGGCCTTTTTCATGAACGTCTTCCGCCCGATTCTCAGGCATTCATGAAGACTACCAGCTGCCCTATTACGACCTGGTGCAGTCGGACCCCTCGGTGGAGGAAATGAGGAAGGTGGTCTGTGATCAGAAGCTACGGCCCAACATCCCCAACAGGTGGCAGAGCTGTGAGGTAAGTGTCCTGCCCTTCAGCGCTCTCCGGCGCCCTCTAGAGAGCAGTGCCATGCCCGCGAGCCCAGGAGCCGAGCCGGCCAGGCCCCGGAACACGTGCCCAGGCTCACCCACCTCCTCTTATCGACAGCCCTTTATCCTGTGGAATCGGCGACAACATTAGAGCTAATTTGCAGTCATAAAACTCCATAATCTAATCTTCCACTGTGAGATTACAATAGCAGCCTGTCTGCTTAAGCACAAGCACTGTTTGATGACTCTGAAGATCTGAGTGTTAAAAGGATGCGGTCTGTCCCCCTGCCCCCCCCCCCCGTCTCACCCCTCTCTGTGTATCTCTTGTGGAAACTGCTGTGGAAAATCACCGAATCGAATGGACTCAACGCTTAATTCGATACGGGGGAACAATCTGAGAGAGAGTAACTCGCATTGCAGTTGCTATGCCAGGCCTGCGGGGGCGCCGCTGCTCATGGAGATTTTGTCAGAGCTGCTGACTTTGGCGTTTCATTGAGCAAATGATGCTGCATTTGCCTGTTGTACAAGTACGGGAACGGGTACATTGGAACGTGTCAGTCTGTGCGAAGAGGTGAGAGTCAGGCTGGCCGCCTGAGTGCTCGCCCATCCGCCCGGAACCCCTGGATGGATCAGTCCCCCGCCGGCTCCCCCAGGCCGCCCGTCTGGGCCAGACGCCCCCAGCCGGAGAGCGGAGCAGGGCACGGGTCTGCCTGGATCCGAGAGTCGCTCCTGCTCACCGCGTGCCGCCGCTGGGCTGTTCGGGAGTCGTGCACATCTCTCTGTCTCCTTGTCGCCCTGATGCTGCGCTCTGGTCGCCGTGTGTGCTATGTGTGAGTGTGATTGCGTATCCTGTGCCCCCCAGGCCCTGCGCGTTATGGCCAAGATCATGAGGGAGTGCTGGTACGCCAGCGGAGCAGCCCGCCTCACTGCCCTGCGCATCAAGAAGTCGCTGTCCCAGCTCAGCCAGCAGGAGGGCATCAAGATGTAGAGCGCCCCCCCCCCCCCCCCCCGCAACCTGCTGCCTTTCCCTTCCTTCAGTCCCAGCGCCGCCCCCTTCTCACTGTCATTTCACGCCTGAGAGGACGCTAGTTCTACCTCGCCGAGGTGACAGCAGGTCGCATCCCACAGCGCCCCCTGCTGGGTCTGCATAGGACCATAGCGCCCTGTTGAACTCTGTGCTGAGACGATACCGCCCCCCCCCCCCGATGAACATGCACAGGGCTGCCCAGTCAAACTGGGAGATGGAGAAGCAAGAAAGGCCTGCTCGTAACATCGGAGGGATCTGGGGGGAGGGACAGAGAAGCTCAGACAGAAACTCAGAGCTGTATTACCTACGGATGAAATGAACCAGATGATGTTGTTTTAAATCTCTTTATTATCAGGTACCCTGAGTAAGCATTTCTCCTTCCTGTCTCTGCCTGGGAGAGAGGGGGGGTCCATATTTAGTCACTCCCCCTCTTGTTAATTTAACAGACTATTTCTTACAATTGTTTTTTCATACAAAAACTGGACATGACCTCATTCAGTCTTGGCAAACATGCTTAGACATATGCAATATTATACAGTATGTGTGTGTGTGCGTGCATGTCGTGTGTACATGCCTGTCTGTCACGCATGTACACATCCATGTGGACACAGACACACACGTACACGTACATATGCACGCATATACGCCGGTATATTTATATATATATATATATATAGTTACTGCAGTCTCAGTACGACCATGCCTTCCAAACCAGGTGTTACCAGAAAGTGCCACCGCTGTGAATGGGTCCCATCCGTCTGTGGCCTATCAGCACGAGGGGCTTGCACACACACTCGCGTCGGTCACTGGTGACCCCGGGGGTCGGGTGGCTGGGAGCAGGGCGGGGCCACAAACCGCAGCCTCAGACAGCTGCCCAGGACACTTCAGGGTCCTCATCTCTTCTGTTCTCTCACGCACACACGCACACACACACACACACCCCCTATGCTGTAGTGCCTCCGCACACACGCAGGGGAGCATTAACTCCTCCTCCCTCCTCACACACTCTGCTCTCTCTTCTTCCTCTCTTTCACACTGTCTGTCTCCGCGTATCCATGGCCTGGCAAGTTTTATTCAAATATAGCAAGTGGACATTTTACTAAGCCATAGGTTTGTCAGCATTTTGTGGCAATTTTTCTATAAGAATGTACATTTAAAAATTGCTGTTACAAAGGGATTCGCTTCACAGTGAATCTGAGCATGTCTTACGGGACCAATATTGGTTTGATCTAGTTAATCATTATTAGAAGCATATAGATTTGGCTGCCACACTCTGTTAAAAGGAGGTAAAGAGCAGGTTTTGGCCAGATGCAGTGAATCCTGTTCAGTACGTCTCCATATTACCACACAACTTGTATGCTGATAGGTGCAGTGGAAGATTTGTCATTTTGATTGTTTTGCAAAATAATTTATTTCTATATAACATTGTATTCAAATATATATGTGTGTGTGTGTGTGTATATATATATATATGTGTATATATATATGTGTATATATATATGTGTATATATATATGTGTATATATATATGTGTATGTGTATATATATATATGTGTATATATATATGTATATATGTATGTGTATGTATATATATATGTATGTGTATGTGTATATATATATATATGTATATATATGTGTGTGTGTATGTATGTGTGTTTACTCAGACTACATGTTTGTGTCATGTATGTGACTTGGACAATGCTATTTTCTTTTAATCATGACTCTGTTCTGCTCCTGCTCTCCTTAGCAATAAGTGCACTTTTCCGTGAGCCCGTTCCAGCTGGCGTGTGTGGTAATATGGTTTGGTGCAGACGGAGGTGTGAGCCGGTGCTGCAGCAGTCTTCCCTACAGCCCTGTGGCGGGTCATTCTAGAAATGGGAGGGGGTGGCGCCCTCTGAGATTGCATAGGAGGGGGCACAAAACTGTGAGATGCAGGTTCACCTCTGGGTCTGAAGCGCAACACATGCCAGTACCTCTCACCAGCCCATAACTCTGACCCAAAATGGGTGCCAGTTTGTCAGTTTTGACCAAAAAGAACTTGCCCTAGGAATATAATGTGCCATGCAAACAGTATGTGATTGTATCCTCTTAAATGTTAATACTGTAAATTGTTCAAGTACATTTAAAGAGAAGTTGTGCATAGGAAATTGTGTGTATCAGAGCAGTTCAAACTGCACGTCTTAACATTTGGCATTTAAATGGGAATCTGTAGGAAGTACGCAAAGGAAATGGAATTAGGCATTGCTGCTATAAAAATACGCCATGAACAATGGGAATTAAAATGACAGGATTGCAGAGAGAAAGCCAGTAGCAAAGTAGGACACATTCTCTGGGACAAAGCATTTTCATGGTGTTATGGTGACACGGTCATCGTGACCTGGTCATTTTCATGGTGTTATGGTGACACGGTCATCGTGGCCTGGTCATTTTCATGGTGTTATGGTGACACGGTCATCGTGACCTGGTCATTTTGATGGTGTTACGGTGAATCGGTCATCGTGACCTGGTCATTTTGATGGTGTTATGGTGAATCGGTCATCGTGACCTGGTCATTTTGTTGTACAATACATTAGTGTAAAATCACCAGCAGCCTTTTCTTTTCCAAATCAAAGGAAAGTGAGCTGAAGGGTAGACGCCCCCCGGTTTGGGTGGACGCCCCCCCCCAGTTTGGGGTACACACGGTCTGGTGCCCCTCGCTCACTCCCAGGTAGCTGCAGCCACAGCAGCCAAGACTTCGCAATCTGCACTGTTGCTCCTCCGCTTTCTGCTCCAGGGCACGTTCCCCCCCCCCGTTTATCCCTTATCTATGTTAAAGAATCAGATTGATGGCTTGTGAAGCCGGCTCATTCTGTGCTCTCTCCCGTGGGGAATCGGACAGCCTCGTCCTCATCTTGCTCCACACTCATACCTGACGAGGACCTGCGTCCTTGTCAAATGATGTTACCCTGCACTTACCTCTAAATCGTGACGTAATTGCATAATGTCGATTAACACTGATGCCTTTGTAATGGAGTATGTGAAGAAATTAGCTGAAGATCTCCTATGGTTATAGCCCTGGCAACATGCAAGGCTGTAAGTGGTAATATAGTCTGAAGTCAAGCAGCCTTTCCATTTTTATTGTATGTGGCATGAAGATCTTTTATTCTTAGCTGAATGACAGCAGAAAGAGAAATTGCATTTAAGGCATAATTTCATTAAAATTGTCCCTTAAATTAAAGCAATTCAGTTAATTCAATCAAGATTGCCATAATGGCCAGGTGTGTGAAGGCCTGTGTATCCCTACCTTCCCCGTGTCCTGGGGCTGTGCGGCTAGGCCTGCGGAGCCTCCAGTCAGCGGCCAGTGCGAGAGGCCTGTGTATCCCCGCCCTCCATGTGCCCCGGGGGCTGTGCTACCAGCTCACTAGGGCACAGCTTGCTTTACGCCAGCTATGGTGCTTATTTGCTAACTCTGTGTGGCTGCGGCAGTGAGACCATTGTGCACCGATAGAGGAAAAGCTTTATTACATTTTTAGTGCCTGAGTTTAACTATTTTAATTATTTTAATGGATCTTTTTTTCACCAGGAATGATAGCACTGCATGTGATTGATTTCCAACGTTTGCATTAACTTTTTTTTTTCTAAATATTTTATGAAATGAAAATGAACTTAAAAAAATGAAATTGTTAAAGGAGAGAGATGCATAGCCTGAAGAAAATGAGAAACATACCTCCTCTCTTAAAGACCAATGTGTTCTTACCTCTGTGTACAGAATGTGTTTATTTTACCTCCCAGTTTGCTATTTTGTTTCTATGAAATATTCAGTTGAAGATACATATTCTGTCAGTGGTACTCACAATGTATTGTGTTTGTATTGTGCCCATATTGTAGCAAGTAATTACATTACTCTTTTCATCCGTCTATATTTGTTTTTTTGTCATAATTGTGATGTGTAAAGAATGGCGAAAGCTGTTCTGTTTTTTTTCTTCCCCAGGACAGTGCATTAAAAATGCCTTGTACAGTATCTATTTTATTTTGGATTTGATGATCAGGTGGGCGGCACACCGAACTGATCCCTGCTACAGACCTGATCGGTCTCCATTTCTAAACGTTTTACCTTTTAACTTTTTGTAGGATGTACAAAAAGGTTGAACAATCAACATAGGAAAGTTGACGCTTATGTTAAGTTCTAACATAGTCCAGTTACGTGAATAAAAGGATGTTTCCTTATTTTGCAGTTTGTCTCTTTGTCAGGTTAGTCATCGCTGACTCACCTGGGCGTGTCTGTCCGCTCGCCGTAAGTTAAGATGAAGACGCTGGATCTGGGCGCCTGTGATCGCTGTGAGCGTTTATTTCTTTCGGGCTCTTTGCCTGGCGCGTTTCCCACGCCTGCCTACATGTGCATCAGTCGTCCAGCTGCGAGCCAGACGCGCATTTTCGTTTCAGTACCGGTCGTGTTCCCGGTTCCCCATGCCGCGGCGTCTGTGGTATCGTGCATCCTGACTCGTTTGCCGGAGTCGGGGCCGGGGCTTTGGTTGATGGAGAGTGAACATAGATTTCTGCGAGAGTGACAGAGTGAGAGGGAGAGAGAGCGTGTATCGCTGCTACGGCTGTGTTCCCACAGTCGGGATACACTCGCAAACAAGGTGAATATTATCAAACTCAAATAAAACACTTGCTGCTTTGTGGCGAGGTTTCAGATTCTTTCTAATTGCCACATACCATATAAGGATCATCCGGGATTTTTAATTCGTTTTGTAAAAGGCTCATTGCAAATTTGTATCTGAGCTTTGCTTTCAACCCCCACTGAGAATTGTACCCTGACTTCTCGCTATCTGTTATTGCTCTTTGTGTGTATATCTGCTGGAGTCCTACTCCAGATGTTCGTAATGAGGCGGGGGATTGTCTAAGGATGTGTGGTATTGTTTGCCGAGAGAGGGTGCTGTTGTGCGCGATTTGGCAGTGACTCATCTATAGATTTTGCTGCGAACAAATGAGTTTATATGTATATAATCAAGCTAAATCTTCCTGTCGTCCGATTGTGATTAGCTTAAAGCCAAGCGGCAGGCCGAATTGCAGTCAAAGAAGCTTATCTTCATTTTAGCGCATTTTCACATTGCATTTTCTCAAAATGCTTTGCATTATCCATGCTGAAAGTGTTTTAATCTTTTAAATAAACGGTAAACAATTATTATTCCCTTCCTCTAATTTAGAGATTTCCATGACAATCTGGCCTTCTACACATCCTTTGTTTGTTCCAGATCAGATGTAACATACAAATAACACGTTCCTTTGACGCTAAGACACTAAGCCTTCAATAGGAAGACCTTGACAACAGAGATTTTGACACCGTGTCCCACCATATTTAATATATTATTTAAGTATGCAGGTTACTCAGACAGTGTAATTAGTGTAAAGTTGTGTTAATCCACAGCACTGCATAGTCCAGTGCCTAAGCAGCACCCTGCCGTTACCGCCCTTCAGAGAGTCCCTGCCGACCCCTCTGCCGTTACCGCCCTTCAGAGAGTCCCTGCCGACCCCTCTGCCGTTACCGCCCTTTAGAGAGTCTCTGTGCTGTCAGTATGGCTGCTTCCATACCATCCCTGTTCCCTGCTGCTCCAGCATAAACAAGACTGTTCACACTAATTCTATCATCAAAGAACAAGAGAACAAACAGCAGTCAGCTCTTCAAGCAAACATCTGCTCCTACGCTGTACTGTGGCTGTGAAACTGAAGCTTTTCTCCACCCATGACATTCGAGAGAGAAGACCAGTATGGCCGCATGTGGACTGGAGTGGTAAGACCTCAGTACGAATGCAGTTCGGCTGTGAGCCCTGGGGAGCGTGTGGCTGTGTGACTGAGACCTGCGTATCTGGACCGGGCTGGTGCCGACCCGGCCGCTGCCTTCTCCAGTGATATACCTATTTATAGTTCATTGTTCCTTCCCCGCTTGGGGACTTGCAGTCCTGTTACATCACGCGAGTGGCTTCCCGCGTCGCCCGCCTCTTGGAGGCGCCGTAGGACGCGTCTGTTCTGCAGGGCCGCGATCCAGAAATGAAATCCGCACCTGACACTTGTTTGTTTTGCGAGGGTGTCCCAGGAGGGTAATTAACGCGCTTTGCGAGGGTCACGCCAGGCGGCGGCAGAAAGCCCTGAGAGGAAAGTGCGCCGCGATTCTACTCAGCGGCGGTAAATACAACATCACCTTTCCTAGCTGTCGCTCAATCTTCATGCTGCCTCTTAGAAATGAGCTTCGCTCGGGCAGACTAAGCGGGCATGACCTATTGTAGATCAGCTTTATCGCTCTTCCCTGAGAGATCCTCCCGGTCACGCTGTCGCCTCGGGCTCTGTTCTCAGAGCTGCAGCGGGATTCTTGCAGTTGACGGCCGTGCTGCTGGCTTTCTAACCCCATGGCACAGCTAAATGAATATTAATTTCTTTACACATTTAACCCTAAGCCGTTAACCAAGTTAACATTTTTTGGGTATCCATTTATACACTCAAATTTTTGGGATTGGTGGGGGCTGTGCACCACCTGCCCCTTTTGCCTGTATGATTTTTTTTTTTTTTTGTTTATGTTCCAAGTGCCCTTCACGATCACGCAAAATCTCCCCCCCCCATTTATGAAAAATTTAATTCTTTTCCAGCACCTGCCCCCTAAATTCCGCATGCATCAGTGCACCTGGGCTTTACACTGAAGAGACCACAGGGACGGGTCCCGCTGAGGGGGGGCAGTAGGGTGATACACACATTGAATTTGCTCCACGATTATCTCAAGGCTTCCGCTGATTTTTGTGTTATAATGGGTGCTGTAATCCTTGACAGGTGAAAAATGTGTTTCATTACGGAAGGGTAATGGTACCAGGGCGAGTTCACACGTCCCGAGCGGCTCCAGAGCACGGGACGCGTCCTGGTCCTGCGCCGGCTGCTCCCTGTTGCCTGTATGCAGGTTTTGCACCTGCCTGCGTTTCCCGCTTCTCCTCCGCAGGTGAGTTAGCGACGAGGCTCAGCATGCGGCGCGTTCGTTTGCCGCCCTCTTTATATTAGCTCACCAGCTCTATACATCTAACTGGTGGCAATAACAAAGCTGAAATATTGATCAAGAATGATGCCTTTGTTAGAACTGCATTTTTGCAGTACCACAGCATTTATTTTAATATCTTGGATGGATTGTTTAGCGTTAGCCCCCGGGCTGTACGGCTGCCGCTGGCCCTCGTGTCCTGCAGATAGCATGCTGCTGTTCTGCAGCCCAGTCCCTGACCAGAGGCTGATTCACGTTCAAGGTGAGGATGAGGTGAGTCAGCGCTCGGTCCCATTTCACGACAGAGCTGCTCCGCTGACGCCCATCCGCTGCCAGGAAACACCTGCTCTGAAACACCAGCTTCGTGCTGTACCTGGAGATGATGATCCGGGGGTGAGAGGGCCGTGATCTGGGGGAAGGAGGGAGGGGCCACGCGCCTCTGAAGCTACCTGATGGAAAGTTTGCATGATGCAACAGCATCCGCGCAGTCAGAGACTAAAGCTCTGGGCAGTGCATCGTATCAGTATTTTATCGTTCATAGTAGAATTGCAGGCAGTCCTTTCGGATTAAAGCGCTCCTTTAATGTAACTCATTTTATATTTTAGAAATATAAAATGTTATGAAAAAGATGGTTTCTTTAGACCACTAAATACGACTACTACTGTCACATCCGAGTGTTGCGCGAGCGAGCAAGGAGTCAGGATGAGGCAGCCGAGATGCAGGAAACGGGGTGAATTCAGGAAAAACAGGCAGACAAGGTAAACCACGGAAAGGACTTCAATAACGGAACTGGGGAAATAGACTTGAACGCGGACTTAAATACACAGAACTACTCAGAAATCACACGAAACAGCTGAATACAATCAGGAATTGACACGAGGTAACGAGGGGGGCGTGGCACACGGAAGGATCGTACGAGCAGGTCATGACTACTACTTTGCAGTACATTTTGAAGATGAAGTCAACGATCCACGTCCGAATGAACTGACATTGGCAGTTCTGAATAAGATGATTTATTACACGTTGTTCATGCGCAACAGCCCAGCAATAGATGCGTTTTTCCTATACGGTTATCTCGATTTTGTGTCACAACGGTAGTTTTACGCAGTCTTATTTACTCCCCGTAAAACTGTTTATTTCGACTTTGTCACAGCTGATAATATGAGAGGGTGTCACACGTCATTATTTCACAATCCCCAAGGTCTTAGGCTACCGTCCAGAGCTCCTGCTATCCAGGGGGCAACTTGCCTAGTTCGGATTGAAACGCTGGTGAACTGAAGATGAAATATCGGTGCCACTTCACAATAAGGCTACCCATATAAAGAGTTTATGAATGGTTTATAATCTGGTTAGTAATTAGGTTGTAACTAATTAATTTACAGTTATAACATGGTTTTCTTTTTATTAATGAGTTACTACCTTTTACAAGTGGCAAAAGGGAGCCTTATTGTAAAGTAGTAGCGAAGTGTCTCCTGGGCATAGTAGTCGGAGTCCAATGAGAATATATGTTAAAAAGAAGGGAAATGGATCCTCTAATGGATGATGGAGTCTGCAGGCAGATTGTATCGTAACTGCTTCACGCAAATGCAGTGGTATGAGCATTAGCCTTTTAAATAAAGCGAGAAAACGTCACCATTAGCCTGAATAGTTTAATGGCTGGTGTTTTAGTACAGTCCGTTGAAACTCTTCGCACCGTAACACACGTGCTTTCTGCTTGGGGTCACAGCCGCTGATTGCATTAGACGCTGCAGTATATCAGCTATAAAGGCTTTGCTGACGGTTTCGGCTTCTGTGCGTCTTCAAACCAGCTGCGAAAAGGGACAGGCAGTTAGTCACAGCCGCTGTGAAGAGGTTACTGTGAAAATGCCCAAAATACAGGCATGCTTACCAATTCAACTAGAAAATATGGTAGAAACTCTTGCTTAAATTTCTCAGTTGGGACACGCGATGGCAGAATGATAGTACTTTAAAATATTGCCATTTCTATTTTAATTTCTCGGTGTCAGTACGGTTGGTATTGACTGGTCTTGTACAGGCGCTGTCTGTGGTTCTGATGAGGCGCCGCAAAGTTAAGCCTAAAATGAATCCTGTCTAGTCGAAGAGCGCACAAAAGCCTACTTTCTGTGCCACCTGCTGTTCTACTTCGCAATATACGCCAGTTTGTAAAATAGCGATTCAGTTTGACAGTTCGTGTACTGAAGAATATTCCTGCATATGGGCAGCATCATATTTAACGATTGCGTTGTAGGTTTCATAACACGAAAGTGACATAAGTATAGTATATCGGCATTATAGTACTATTAGTAGTTATGCTTTCACATTCTTTTAAAAATGACGGTAACATTTTGTTTGAGTGGACACATACTTAGTAAAAACTCAGTTACTACTGATCATGAATATAGTCGCTACTTAAGGTGGAAGATGCGTCACGATTCATTAATGATGAACAAACATCAGAGCAGCATTTCACTTGTTCGATACTTGTTCTTTTAGTTCACAAAGGTTTACAGAATTAACAGGTATAGTGACATATTGTAATTGCTCGAGATTCATTAATGATAAACAAACATGACAGTTTGTAACTAATACTTAGTTTGTGGTTAATTAATAAGCATGATGCTGTATCATTTGGGTCCCCTCAAGTAAAGCGTTACCAAAATGAGTTACTTTAAGTAGGTTTAATAACAGCATCACCATTAAATAATTCGGCACTGAGGTCTGACTTCAAATTCATTCCGAATCACATTTTGCTGTATATTAGCAGCATTACTGCAGTATTTAGGCGACCCGCACTGTTGTACTGAAAGCTCTGAACAGTCCAGAGTAAATGAGGCTTTAACAGCCACCTGATAGCTGTGAAGTGTGGTCAGAAGACCCCCCGCATATCCGCCGATAGACCAGGGCCCCCCCATCAAGCGTACCCTCCTTCCACAGGTAAGTTCAGTGCTACTTTTTTCTTCTCAAACTGTTGGAAATGAACTGAAAATACCTGTATGTGTGTTTTTGCAGATGGATCTCAACCATGGATAAAAAGAACATTATATAAAGGAATTCACTAACAGAGGTATTTCAAAAACTGACATGATAATTTTGTACAGGCTACCTGTTTGTTTCTGTGATTCTATTTTTAAATTATGAAATAAGTGTGATATTAGTACTTTTGCTGTTAAGCACATTGCACTGCCCCCATATCTGCACTGCCGACAGACTCATAGCCTCAAGATTGCAGTTTTTAATCTGAACGTACCACAAACCTGCGGCTGCAATGTGTGACCCTGCAGGTTAGGAATCTCTACTGGTGTTCAGAAAGGTGCTGGTTTGAATCCCATCTCAGGACAGTTTTCAGATAGCCCTTCGGCCTTTCCAGCCGCCGCAGTGACTCCAGCAGTGAGCCAGTGCTCTGATGCTCCAGAAGCTTCCACCACTGCCTCGGGGCAAGAGGGGACCCTGGCAGCACTGAAGATGCCCTCATGGCTTTGCTGCCCCAGCCCAGCAGAACCTCCAGATGTGGTCCGTTCCTCAGCCCTGCTTTATCTCTACAAATAACCAGGTTAGTCAGCAATTCTGCAAACTCCTCTGTAAAATATAGGAGTCGCATGGACCAATAAAAAGAATAAATTATGATGCGTTATAATTGGTTGAGTATATGCAACATTTCAAATGTTAAGTATATAACCCAACTTCTGAGATTCCCGGATTCAGCTGAAATATGACAACACCACCGCCCTGTAATTAAGATGGCTGATAGGTTTACAAATATAGTGAATTATTTAGTGCTGTGAAGTCATTGCCAGTGAAGTCCTCTGGCATAAGATACTGAGATATTAGTATATGTAAGTAATGCCTTTGATTTATTCCAAGTCCAAACTGTAGTCTGCTGTAATACAGTGTGGACTAACACTGAATCCCTTATGCACTGATTTTGTGCAAAAGCTGCACAAAGTCTGTTCTGATCTTAAGTGTTGTTTGTTCTGCAAACCAAACGAAATGTGACATCCGTGCACTGCTTCCTTTACTGAAGGGAAGATGGTTACCGAGGCAGATATTAATCAGCACGTAAGTGAAGAGCCCGTGACGGGGGGGGGGGATGAGCTCACCACGCACTGGCATTAGTCCCCCCTGGGGGGTGCTTGTGTGCTTTAATTACAAGGTGTGGGGAAGTGCTGGGGCAGGCTGTTGGTGGGGAAGGGGTGTCACTATGAGCTGTGAATTCCGGGGGGAGGCAGGTCCTCTGGCAGGGTGACACACGAGGGGGGCGGGGGTCAGCGCCAAGCCTTCTGCTGGCTTCCTGAGTCAGCTTCACCGCAGTCTGGGAAGCGGATCAGTGCGGGCCAGCTTCCTGAACCCCCCTTGGTGTGCGTCAGGTCCACGTTCACCTCCCAGGGCCCAGCTGACAGCTCCACCCCCCCCAGCCTCACTGGAGACGCCATCATCAGTCAGAACATCCCAGGGTGCTGGTTCCCGTCACGCCAACCAGGAGACAAAAATAGCATCTGAAATTAAAAATACAGCCTCAAAAATTACACTGGAATAAAAGTTATAGTAGATCTTATCAAATTCTCATCTGTCAGTCATGCATGTATCAGATCAGGAAAATGCAAGAAAGCACAACAGGAGCAGAATTTGCTTTGTGTTTGTGCTTTAATGCGAACAATGTGTGGTGAGGAGCTTCAAAGGCTTAGCATTCCTGCCGGAAATCTCCATCCTGCCAGAAAAAGAGTCCATACCATTCCCAATTTCCGGAAAGTGTGGAGAAAAAGAATCATGAACCGCAGCTGGCCGCATTCTTTGTATCACAAAGAACAAAGATGCAGGGAATTCAAATGAAGCACGGAACAAGCATATATATGGTACTGACACTGAACAACAACAAATGGTCCAATCTAGAAAGAATCTGGGAGAGCATGTGGAGGTCAGTGCGGACGTCCGAACCAAAACACAGCATGACTCCGATCTATCAGATAAGGAGCCCGGCGATCAAAGTGACCTCTCTGCTCTCAGAAGAACCATCAAACACAGGCAGTAGTTCACCCACGCAGAGCTCCATGCTGTCATAGAAGCGGGGCAGACGTATGAAGGGCGCACTCTGGCAGCGCGTTCCAGTGGTGAGCAGATGCGCACGCCTGGCAGCAGTCCCTGCCGCAGACGGGGAGGGGACGGGCCAGCAGGACTGGGACTCCAATGATGGTAAATAGCCTCCATGCTTGTAAGCAGGTGGCAGCTTCTTCAGCTGTCTCCTGTACTTAATGAAGGCAGTCTGAGTCAACGTTACCTGCGCATATC
>JAODJW010000091.1:1114154-1125926 GCA_026777045.1 Hyperopisus bebe
TAACTTAGACCACCTTTCAACTACAAGTACATTGAACTGAAAAAGTGCTGCTATGCATAAGGTACAAAGTTATCTTCCTTGGCTGTCAGCACATAAATCTGAGAGCAGGATTCACTCCTTAATAACTCTTCTGCAGATCTTTTACCGGTGGAACCTGAATTTCTATCCAGGTCCTTTAACTTGACAGCGGATGGGACAGACACAGGCTGCATACGTCACACTCCCTTCATTATGAAGACCACGTCCTCAGCATGGACTGTGTCTGGGAAACAGCTGGGACAGATGTGCGGGGCAGGGCTGACAGTCACCTCATCCACCCAGCGGCTGACGTAGATTACGTTCCATCCGGACGCCCACCCAGCGGCGTCACTGAGTCTCATTCAGTACCTAGGTGGCGGCCCAGATGTGCGGCCCAGATGTGCCCCCCTGCTACGTTTGCGATGACCGGGGGTCCTCGTTAAGGAGGAGGGGCCAGTGAGCTGGGCTGCCATTCGCAGAGATTTATGCAGGGGCAACGAAAGGTGGAGAACAGGAGGACAGCTTCATGGCCTTGAGAGACTGAAGGTCCCGGTACCATCAGTGGGATCTACGAGGCAGACACCTCTCCTGGGAACACAGTCACTCCAAGCAAAAGCGCGGGAGAAGGAGATACTGCCAGGCCAACGAGGAAATACGGTTTGTGGAGGACAGCAGAGGCCTGAGCTGAACCCAGCAGGAGCTCCGGGAGAAGCAGAACACGGAACTCGGACAAAGCCTGGAGTTCAGTGTTAAAGAAATCATTATGGCCAAACGCGAGAAAGAGCCCTGCTCATTTCCTGCAATAAAACGGCATTTCCTGAAATATTATACCTGGATGTGGCCCAGGATGCCCCCTGCAGGCCTTACCTGTGAAGTGCAGACTCCCTTCCAGAAGCTTCTTGCCAGATAGCTCCTTTTTCAGCTGCTTGTACTCGGCTGTGAGCAGCTCAATGTGCTCCACATGCAGCACCTTCCCTGTAGGGCAGACGTGGGGTCAAAACCCAGCAGCAGACGTGGGCTCAAAACCCAAAGCCAAACACCAAAAGCAGGGGTCAAAACCAAATGCTTATTTAGAAATTTTTTTAAATCAAGGATTTAGATGAACCAAGATTCACTTTCTCATATAAAAGCCAACCCTGAAATACACTTTAACACTTCACATCTATGGTGGTGGCCTAATGGTTAGGGAAGCGCATTTGTAATTGATAGACTGCACGTTCGACTCCCTGACCAGCCAGGCACCACTGAGGTACCCTGAGCAAGGTACCGCCCCCCCCGGGGGCTGAATTAGCTGCCCCCCGCTATGTCACATTGTCACATATGGGTTAAATGCAGATGACACATTTCATTGTTGTGTGCTGTGCTGTGGTGTCAAGAATGATCACTAATCACCAAATTCAGATCTACACAGTTGTGAAGCTAAACCAAGAGGAAGTTCTACGATTAAAAAATAAAACCCTTCGAGACCACGAGATTCCTATGAAAAGCATCGAAAACGTCTAATGAACACAGAACCACAAAGGAGGGAGTACAAGGCCGTATGGAGGTTTGACTGTAAAGCAGGACGGCTGATATTGGGAGATGCTCTTCAGCTGACCAGACTCCCCTGGATCTCCTCTGCTCACCCTTTCGAGCAGCCAGGTCCCAGAGCTGGACGGCAGCAGCGTGGGACAGCGCCATGGGGTACTCCACGCAGACGTGCTTCCCAGCCTCCAGGAAGCTCCTGCTCAACAGGAACAAGAGGCAGAGTGACAGTCACCAGGTAAATCATCAAGCGACACTCTGCTTAGGAAGTGGATTAAGGGAACAGTACCTCAATGGGGAACATGATGGTGAGGACTGCCCTCATTTTAATGAAAACCGTTATCTGAGGAACTTAAAAAAAACAGTGTGCAGAGGCCGGCATGGCGGCCAATAGGAATGTCCTTACAGCTACTCGAACCCCAGTCCTGCAGGGTCTCTTTGGTCTTCAAGCTTCCCATGGTCCAGAGGGCCAGGGGCTACCATCCACCCAGGATGTTCATCTCCTCTGTCTGTGCCTCCTTAGGCTCCAGGGTCAATGTGACCCCATGCTGAATAAGCGATCTCAGGATGGATATGCTATACTGCATACAGTATATGCTATACTGATCTTGTATCTGTTCTACCAACCAGACTGCAATTAAAGCTTGTGTCACTTCATTTGTCCACACATCCATGATTTTTAAATTATTTTTTAGGTCACTCGGAAAAAGCCCAGTATTAACAGGCTGAAAGGAGCCATATCAGTACCTATTGCAATGGAGTCAAACATATTTCGGGCAATAAATGGATTCCCCTCCCATGCATGTGTACTGGGACAAGGACAGTACTCTGATTAAATGGCGTAGTCGAGCTCTAACCGCAGCTGGGCTTAGCTGTGCATGTAAACATACTGACTGTCTAGACGTGAGAGAACCTAGCGATAAGGCTTCGTTTGTTTAACTGAAACCTGGCTAGAAGGTAGCCGGCTCCATAAAACATCCATTAAAGTTCAGTTCTGAGTGTTAGCACAATAACGGCCAAGCAAACATTTAAAAAGTTCAGCTTTCCCTCCTCCAAAACTCAGCTCTAACTTTGCATAAAACAAATTACTGCTGAACACCAGGAGAGAATCGGCGCCTTGCAGCCTTAGATGCTGCAGGTCAGGGCTGACCTTTTCGTGGCAGTGCTGGGGTCACCCGATAATTAGTCTAGCGGAGGCCTGTAGTCAGTAAACACTGAAAAGAAAACAAGGCTGCGCCCAATATTCCCGCTAGAAGCTGGCAGCTGAAGGACAATACCTGGCGTTCATTGGGGATAATTAGCCCAAAGCAGCAGACAGTGAATCATGAAAATGTTCATAAAACCTCATTAAAACCGGCCTGAAATAACTCGCCATTCGCTACACGCCCACCGCCCGCACAGGCTGGAGAGCCGATGTCCCGAAACGCTTGATTAATAGTGTTTTCCGATAGCTGGATCACGGCGGCCATTAGAATGCGCCTGTCAACAGACACGGCCCTGCCTTCAAAATGAGGCACAAGAAATGATTATAAGAAATGTCAAAGCTGGGCTGCGGAGAGCAGAACACGAAACTGTGAATGCTGGGGGGGGGCTGCGGAGAATTAGCATCGAGCTAGCACCTGCTAATGAAGGCGCCTGCTGCCCGCCAGCTGTAGAGGCAGCCTCTGAACCCGCCACCTGCAGGACGAGCGAGGGAGCTGCACTCAACCCCCCAGCGGCATTAACCATGCAGCTGGCACCGTTCACCTCTGACTGGCAGTTATCTGCCACCACTGTACAGTGCCGCACTCCAGTGCCACTGCTGTATTTTATGCTCTGTTATAGCCTCAATGCAGTTTACTTAGCGATATGACTGCGGGTTAAAGGCCTAGACAGTTGCAGCTTAGGGGTTTGAACTTCCCGTGTGAGACTCGAGGAGATCAGAGTTAGCGGTGCCACTGCTGACGGCCTCTGCTGTGAATAGGTGAGGTGACATATCACCATGGAGACGCGATGTCATCGTCACACACATGGCCGACTCAAAGGGCCTTAAAGCAGCTCAATGAATTAAAAGCATCTCCACTAACTATGAAATTTGCTGAAATCACGCTGAACCTTAACTGGACAATCGTCCCCTCCCGCAAATTGACACTGTTGCAAGTTGTACAGAACATCAAGCCCCACAGATCAAGGACTGTAGGCCTGGTTTCAAGATTGGTAGGGACCAAATCAGCCTACACCCCCCTCCCTGGACACACATGGTACTCCCTCAGTCTTGGTAGGGACATGTCTCTACTATCCATACCCAAAACCAAACTCTTGGCACAGACCTATACAGGCATATCCAGTTTAGCCTCGTTTTAATTTCAGACATGTGACACTACTGACATCTAGTGGGAAGAGTAACATCCAGTCCCAATACAATTCCAGGATCTCCAGCAGAATTATTGGAGCTGTACCTAGAGACACCTGCACAGTACCTGTCATGCTCTTCGTGGGATTATTGGAGCTGTACCTAGAGACACCTGCACAGTACCTGTCATGCTCTTCGTGGGATTATTGGGGCTGTACCTAGAGAAACCTGCACAGTACCTGTCAGGCTCTTTGTGGGATTACCTAGAACTCTCATAAGGCTGTATGAAGGTCATGAAGTTGGTGCGGGTGAGACACCTGCACAGTACCTGACGTGCTCTTCGTGGGAGGAGTTCTCTGTGCTCACTATGGCTGCATGGATGTCCTCACGACTCAGGGCCTCCTCCAGAGGGATCTGCTTCACACCCTGCTGATCTTCCAGAGCTCTCCTGTGGAGCATAGGACCATGCCACATCACAACAGGCCTCATCATTTAAAAAGACAATAACTGAGTCATTCTCCAACCAGACCAGTACACTCTGCACAAGTCAACACTTTTCCAAGTCCATCGTCGTATGGAGTTTTGTAAGGAAAATGAAAGTTATGTTATGTACTTGCCACTGTGATTCAGTCGGCATAGTGCACATTTGGCTTTGAGACTCCTGCTCATCCTTCCATCTAATGAGGTTTCCCGTAACTGTAGCTGGCTCACCTGGAAACAAACCCTTTGATGCTGAACTTCTCAGCCGGGCTGGACGGCAGAGGCGACACCAGATCTCGGATCCTAACCTGACCTGCCATGCCGACCCCCAGGACCACCACGCCGAACATTCTCCCCTGGGGAGGAAGCGAGAAAGCGAGAAGGCGATAAAGCATGCTCGACTGTGGGTCTGTGTCTGTGAGAAATGTGCACTGCAAACAGGCAGAATCCGAAAAAAAAATCAGAAAAAAATGACGAAATTCAAGGCCATAGTGAATCACTGAGGAATATTAAGAACATCTTTTACAAGCAGCTCCGTTTCATGCATCCTTATTCAAAACACAGTACTTGAGGAGAGAATCCCAAACAAAGTGATTTTAGCTATAGGCTATTACCTGACAGGTTATTTGACCAATTGATTTATGTAACCATTCATTTTATATAATTTCTGTTGCCACAGGAGTTTTAACCCCCCATCTGGGGGTGCTCCTTACACTGTCCAGTGTAAGAGGTCTGTGAGTCTGTGCACGCTACACTGTCGAGTGTAAGAGGTCTTTGAGTCTGTGCACGCTACACTGTCGAGTGTAAGAGGTCTTTGAGTCTGTGCACGCTACACTGTCGAGTGTAAGAAGTCTGTGAGTCTGTGCACGCTACACTGTCGAGTGTTAGAGGTCTTTGAGTCTGTGCACGCCTGATCAAGGTTCTCCTTCAGTATCATCACGAGAAGGTTGGGCTCCTGTTCCATCAGCATGGGTTATTGGATTTGTAACTAATTTACTGCCTATACATGCTGATGAGTCACAATTCAGGGATAATTCAGTCACTAAAGATCCAGCAAATTTTTACCTTTGTGTTACAAATACACCCCTTTAAGCACCAGGCAGTGAGATCATTACATGGGTGCCGTTTAGAGAAAAGTGCAAAACGACAATTTTATTTAAAAGCAAATGCACAATTTCTGAAAAGTTGCAAAACAAAAATAGGGAAGATCTCATATGATTTTAGGAAGTAAAACCAGAATATGCTGAATTGCATAACTGCACAAGCCTCCATTTTCAAAAGGATTGTTAAGTGAATTTTGCAGGGTTAAGACCTGAAGAGGAAACATCTACCAGGACCAGCAAGGTGTTTCCCAGATGTTCAGGCACACAGGTGATGAGGAGACACAGACTGTCACAAAGACCAAGTGACAGCCAGATGTTGGAGGAAGTGAGAGAAATCCCTGATTGTACAGCAAACCAAACCAGGGTGACTTTCCAGAAAGCGATTGATCTTAGTGAATAATGAACAAGAAAACGGATGACATTTGTAAAGAACGAGTGAGGTCTACATACACTTCCAGAAACCCTTAGTTATTCCAGGATTAATGAACAAACTTTAAGTAGTCAAAAGGACAGAGTGGTAGCTCTGAGGCTAGGGATCTGTGCCAGCAACTGGAAGGTTCCTGGTTCAAATCCCATGAATGCCCAGAGTGATTCTACTCTGTTGGACCCTTCAGCAAGGCCCTTAATCTGTGATTACTTTGTCCTGTGTGTGATTTTAATCTACATCCAGCCCAATAAGCAGGTCATCCAACTTACAGGGAATAACTTGGAGGTTGGTGGCAGGATTGATACTCCAGCCACTGGAAAAAAAAACACTCACACTGGTTCATTTGGACTATTGTGGTGCTGAAGTATCATCTGCCACATGGCTGCACTCAGGTTCTCATCCCTGAGGTGCTTTGTCATTTGGTGGGTGTGGAAACGCTCTGTAATCAGCGCATGCTCCTCACGCTCTGTGTTCAGCGCATGCTCCTCACGCTCTGTGTTCAGCGCATGCTCCTCACGCTCTGTGATCAGCGCATGCTCCTCACGCTCTGTGATCAGCGCATGCTCCTCACGCGCTGTGATCAGCGCATGCTCCTTACTTCTCTCCCTTTAACTAGTACTTTTATTGGCTCCTCCCCAGCCTCCGCGTGAGAAAAGCACAGATAACAGGCTCATCAATTCCATGTATTTCAATGGTGAAATGTGTAATATGATTGTTACACCACACATATGCAAATGTAAAAAAAACTCATTAGAAAATCAATAAAAACAGCACAGCGGCATTCAGGGGGAAATCTTACAGCTCCCAAGGACTGGTGCAGGCACCAGAATCACATCTTCCACATGCCCAGAGCACCCTCTACAGCAGTGTGTGTTCTTTGGTGTGCAGTGTTACACTTCTCCTCAACCACGGTTTGGGGATTCAACACTGGAGTCAGCAGCTAAGAGGATACCTGCTGTCTCCTCATTCAGAGATGCAGGACCCAGCAGCCTTGCTGAGGCCACGTGCATCTGTAGGTCTGCAGGAATCCATCGGTGGTGTAGAAGCAGAGAGCTGTCAGAAGCTGCACAGTGCACTGAGGGCAGAATTCCAGCAAGTTCCTCTTTTCAGTTTATCCTGCACCAGACCAAGGAGGCTCATTACCAAGGCCAAGGCACCAGACCAAGGAGGCCAGCCTAGGAATTGTTCATTAATGAGATGGTCTAAGGGGTTCATGACCACCCACAAAAGCAACTTGGCTTCCTGGACAGCACTGTGTCAAATGCTGTCTTCTGTTGACATATCTCTCTGCCTTGGCTGGTCGTGAGGGGAGATTCTCCTTCCCAGTGACTGTAAAGATGTGACTGAACACACAGCAAATTTGATTGGTTAGCTCATCATGTAGCTACCAGGGTTGTTCAGAATTTATGAATTGGATTTTGAATTGACTTGGCCACACCCTGTAAGATGCTGAACTGGAATGACAGTAAGAAGAATTTCATTCATTTCATGTCAATGAAATCACACAAAACCCGAATGTCATCCTGCAAAACCAAAACATAACTGATTTCCTTCCAACATGGTAGATGTATAGACTGACTTTATACTAGTCAGTAACTTTCTATTTGTATGATTGTAAGATAACAATTGTATAATTGTCTTAGCTTATCCTAACAATATGCATTTGGTTTGTATCAGCCCTCTAAGCCCTTTTCCATGTGCATATATTTACTGTTTTTGTATGTTTAACTGTTTATGTGTGTTACCATTTGTGAGGAATCTGCAGTAGCTTTTCCTGTGAGTGTCTGTGGGTTGTCAGATGGATTGTATGACTGTATGAACTGCTCTTTCACCATGGTACACAAAATGACAGTTTATTTATTCTATAGGCGACACTTCAGGTGTGGCATTCATTATGAATAACAGTGACATGCTCAGACTTTTCAGGTAGGTGCTGGAATAGGGGGGCATGGTCGACAGCTACTTTTTGCTGCGGTAAATATTCCTGACCACATGGTGGGAGTATGGAGCGGGATTCAGTGTATGCTGTTTATGCTAACATGCTGGGTAATTCATATTGAGATATTAAGCTGTATTGTTAAAGCATATGAACATGCATATGAATTTACATGAAATAAATTCCATTTTAATTCTATTTCCTTATATTCAAAGCCGAATTGCGACTCCGCACCGTGTATTCAAACGATTTATGAATTTAATTTTATTTTCAAGGTTATTCTCAAGTCAGTTCTGAATGGTGCACAACCCTGTTATGTACTCAAATGGTGTTACAACAACGAGCCCCGCTATTTTTTCCGCTAATTTATAGTCGACATATTTATATAGCATTTTATATAGCAATACTAATCATATTATATAATCACATATATGAACAATACCTCATCGTCAGCATTATTACGTTGTAAAAAAACCATCATTGTGGTTTTGTCCTGTATTTTGGCCAATATCTGTGTCTTTGTGACAGGACAGCAAGCAGAAGTTAAAATAGAGAACGACGTAGAGAATAACGAGTGGGTGGGAGGGCTCGTCAACATACGGAGATGGGTGCAGTACAGTGTTCACTGGTGTGTAAGTAGGTCTGCAAATACGGTTAAGATTAACTGGACCAGTCAAAATGTGCATTAAGAGATAACATGCCAGACAAACTATCACAGTACTTCTCCCAGTCTGAAAAAAGTGTCTTCAAGATAAGGTAAAAGCTTCTTAGCGTATGATACTGCTAAGTGGGAAGGAAACAGAAACTCATAGTAAAAGGCGATCTTTGCAGACTTTAAGCAGCTCCATGATCAGCAACAGGTTTAGCAGTTTCATAAGGCGTGTGCCAGAGATGTGACAATGATGATTATCATGGGTTGTTACAGACCAAAAGTTGTAAAAAGTCATGGAAGTCAAAATGTCCTGCTAATCACACAAGGTGTAAAAATTAAGTTGTGTAAAAAAATTCATGACTGATAATAGAACACATTTGCAGGAAGAAACAACAACAAAAAACACATGCTTAATGGTTAAGAAGAGAGGCAGCTAATTCATTTTAACCTCACCGGCCTCTCATCAGTTCTGGCTAAAAAGTTATAAGATGAACCAAGTGCGAATTTCAACGCGCTTTGGCTTCGTGACAAAAATAATTTTATCGGTTATTAAACTACAATGAACTCGCATTTTGGGAACGTAACCCCGGCGATCGCACGTACCCTGTGCGAATGGGCGTTACACCGACCGGACGCTCCGGGAATCGCCAACTTCCTGCAGCTGGACGTAGAAGATCAATAACACGCGCTGTCACACAGCCGCACTGGAGCGCGCCCCAGTGATGATGACAAACAGAAGGCGGTGGCCACACGTTATCGCTCCGAGTCACGTGATTTTCAGGTCACGTGTTCTTCCTCAACGAATCATCTCAACGAAGTGTTCGCTCGAGGCTTGTGTTAATAAAGTTTTTTTTTGAACAACATGCCTACCTTCATAGAAGTCACCTGAAATGACACATGTGAGGCAACCCTGTACATTTAGCTTACTTATGCGAATCTGAGTGCCTTATCGGTGTTTTGTTAGAATAACGGCCAGTTGGCTCGCCTTATTTCGCTTCAGCATTTAGTATATATTAAATGAAATACGCTTGTATGGGATACTGTTTTATCAATATTGTAACCGAATCAGACACCTCGATAAATCATAATTTTGTTCCAGTTACGTAGCGCGTGATTGTATTGTTTAGATGTGGTATATATGTAACATGATGACCAATATGTACTTGCAATTATCAAAACTAAACAACCGAGAGCAATATTTGTGACCGTTCTCTTGAATGTTTGTATTTTTGACTTTAATTGTTTTTCTTTAATGGCGTGATATCTCTGCGACAAGTAAAACAGAAATTTTATTTGCTTTCCTATGCTAAATTGACGCTTGATCAACAATAGATTATTTATTACACCAGTGGGCAATTATATACAAATATTTCCGGGGGCTATGACAATCCCTCTCAGTATGGTGCCCTGAGAGTTCCTACTGCTCCAGATCTTTAGGTGTATTGTACCATCTGCACCTTCAGCGAATCCGTTACAGCTGTTTAAATAGTTATTTGTGTGAGTAAAAATCTGAGGTGGTTTTCTGTGTCGGTCTAGACTGAGTACAAATCAGCGTTGATGTAATTTGACATTTCCCAAGATTAATTTGTAACTGTGCCAAATTATGACAGCTAACACACTCTTAAGGACTACTGATGGACGAACAGTTTATTTTTGCTGTAGATGTGAAGTACAAGCTGTGTTTAATGTCTATGCATCTTAGACGCAGACCTCAGTGCAGACCTCAGCACAGACCTCATCATTGCCAATAAGTAGCAATGCCGGCTTCCCTGAAGAGCCTTCAGCAGATGGCCATCTTTGTCACCGTGGTGACAGGAGGAGGCTGCTCAGTGATGTACTACCTGATGCAAAGTAAGGCATCTGTCATTGCCGGGCGACAACTTGTTTGAGAGAGTGAAGCATGTGGAGGATGGTCATGTGACTCAGCCATCACCTTTCAGTCAGTCATAATTTTCATCTTTATTTTCCCACGATTAGATTCAAGATTCAAGAGGTTTATACTTTATTCGTCATGTACACATGTAGTGAATTGTAACCCTGATCACTCTGAGCAGCTGCACATGATAAGAGGATAATAAAATATAGAAAAATAACAATATAAAATAAAAAATACATGAAATGTTCAGCCGTACATAATCTATACATAAGTGATAAGGTAAAAGTGATTGTGCTGTGCAATATAAGCGCAATGTGCAAGTTTTAGTTATTTTTTAGTGTTATGACAAATCAGGTTGCTGGTCAACATTGATATTGAATATTTTATTTAGTCTTCTTACTTTCAGTGGTTCCCTAGACAGTGATGATGTTCACCACCACTCAAGCCACACATTTGAGGGGGGCCCTGAGGTTTGGGGGCCCCCTGTTGGCCATAAACAGTCATTACAGTAGGGGGTCCTAGAAAAAAAACCCGCCCCTGCTCTATATTGATTCTCTAGAAAAAAGAAATGAAGGAAAAAGTGAATCTGCAGAAGAGTGAAAGGCTAAAAGCCAGAACTCTTCAGCTTTTCAAATGCGAAACAGGATGATGCTGATGTTGTGATGATGCTGATGTTGTGTGTTTATTTACCGCAGAGAACTTCTCCAGGTCTGATTACTATCGCCTGGCCCTTGAGCGCCTGGAGGCCCACCCCCCAGCCATGGAGAGCCTGGGCGCCCCCCCTCTGCAAGCTCACAATATCCGGCTGACAGATCGGCACAACCGCGTGGACCCTGCCAGGGCTCAGGTGGGGGCGGGGATGTACGGGGGGGGGGCTCAGCTGGGGCCCCCAGCCGCTCATCACTGCTCCGCCCACAGCCCAGCACCCGATGGGTTTGATGCTCGTTAACAAACCGCTTTGTCATGTTTCAGATAAAAATCCCCGTGTCAGGGACGAAATCGGCCGGCTACCTCTACACATCCTCGACGAGGGATGTACGCCTCAACAGGTGGGCGCATTTAATGACCAGGATAAATCCTTTATTTGCCATTTAATTTGTCCACTGGAATTCTGCTCTTTGCCTGCCCCATCTTGCCCTCCTGATGTAACTGTTCAGTTACTGAACGCTTTCTTGCGCCCCTACCCAGACTGTCAGCTGAGAGGCGAAGGCCTGAGCACAGTCAGGGGCCCCAGAACTTGCTGGAATGGTGTTCAGGGTGTCTGTATCTCACTGTATCTTACTGGTCCAGGTGGTGTCTGCAGGAAGCGGTGCTCTTACTGCGGGACGGCCGGCGGATCGACGTCCTTGGAGCCGGCGCTGAAGCCCCAGACCCCCCCTCACTCCAGGACTTTGGTTTTTAATGCTTGTAATCACCCCCCCCCC
>JAODJW010000091.1:1128906-1142706 GCA_026777045.1 Hyperopisus bebe
GCAGTTCTGAAGGCGAAAGGGGGTCAAACACCGTATTAGTATGGTGTTCCTAATAATCCTTTAGGTGAGTGTACATGTAAACTTACTAAAGCAATTTCAATAATAAAATATAGCCGCGAGGAACAATGAGGGGGCAAGCAGACTATCAGGCTATAGTTGCCATGGAAACTTAATGTCATTTTGTCGAGGGTGTGGCTGTATGTGTCACTGCAAATTTTATGTCAGGTGACTAAATATTGGCCAAGACATGAGCTCACCTTTTGCTTCCTGATTCAACAAGGTTTGTTATGTTTAAGTTTAAGGTTAAGATTAAGTCCAAAATGGATCAGTGAACTAGGACTAGTTCACAAATGTCGTTTAATCTGAAAAAGTCTAATTCATAAACAAAATTATATAAATGTTGTATAATATAAAATTGATCATAAGGAGGATCAAAAGATTCATGTAGTACAAATTTTGTCTCTCTCACTCAAAGCCCGAAGGACTAGGTCACAAAACCAAGTTTGGTATATTTTACATACTTAAGGAGAAACACTGAAATACAGATTGACATATTATATAGATTTAGATGCATCTCAGTTAACCAAATTGGATGACATACAAAGTTTGAATATCTAATGTTTCATGAGTTATGAACCAAAACACATCACTTTGTTATAGCGCCCCCTTTAGGTTAACATGCCAATGTTTGCTTGTGACCAGAAGTCCTCAGGCTTTATTCCCCTTGGATAAACTGGAAACTGGATGCAGTTACCCTCATTATACTACCCCTTGGTGGTTGACTTGGATGAATTTTTGTGTGTCACCTCAGGTTAATGTCTAATACCCACCCTGCAAATTCTATAATAGAATATAACTAAGTTTCTGTTGTTTCAGCTTTTGATCCCTGTGGAACAAATGGGGGAAACGTGTTTCTCAGTAAGTCACAACAATAAAAGAATCTTTTTCTACAAGATAACGTATCTGTACCTCATCTGGTTTCATATTGGACTGGTATTGTTGTTCGTAATTTCAATAAAAGTTAGCAATATAGCAATTTAACATTGTACACATAATACAGTTTTATAGCAACGAAGCGGCAATCATAAATAAAAAAATATACGTGTATAAACATCCAAAGACAAGGTTATCTGTTTGGGGAAAAAACTTTTGATTTCGCACACAATCTCTTGGCACTATCACTACTCATTTTCTTTCAAGAATATTTTTAACTCATTTTCAAAAGTAATATAATTTGGAGTAATTTCCAGAAACCTACACTTACGAATATGAAACTTGGCAACTATGATGAGATTCGGTATTCAATGTATTTATCTTGCAGTGGATAGTACTGCTGCCTCACACTTCTGGGACTTGGGTTCAAGTGTCCACCCTGGCTCCATGTGACACGATGCTGTAAAAATAGCACACCTCCTCGCAGAAGTCGTAAGCGTACGCATGCGTAGTTACATTTTCGGTGGGTACGTAGCGCAGGGCACCATGCACACACGGAGTCCCCCAAGGCTCTGTCTTGGGCCCTCTTCTTTTTCTCATCTATATTCTTCCCCTTGGTCATATTATTCGTCAGCATGGACTAAATTTTCATTGCTAAGCTGATGACACACAAATTTATATTCATTCAAAGCCCTCTAACCTACTTTCTCCATTGGGCTTGGTAGGTTGTCTCACCGCCATTAGCACTTGGATGACACTTTTAATTTTACAGCAATTTTCTCAAACTCAATCATGACAAAACAGAAGCTATTTTGATTGCCACACCAACCATGTTCAGCAAGATCAAGCATTTAAACCTGTCTATCCCTGGGTACTTCACCACCACTACCTCTGAAGTAAAAAATCTTGGCGTCATGATGGATTCAACACTTTCTTTTGATTCCCATATCAAACACATCTTAAAAACATATCTAGAATACGAGCTTCTCTTACCTTTACCTCTGCAGAGACTCCCATCCACGCCTTTATAACCTCCCGGTTAGACTACTGTAATGCCCTGCTATTTGGCATTTCAGCTAAGAACCTTAGCAGGCTGCAGTATGTTCAAAACTCCGCAGCACGTGTTCTTACGTCTACCAAATCCAGGCAACATATCACCCCTATTCTACACCAGCTTCACTGGTTACCCATTCAATATCGCATTCAATACAAAATTATTTTGTTAGTTTTCAAAGCACAGAATAACCTGTCACCTAGATATCTTTCTGATCTCCTAACTTCATACCAATCTACACGTACTCTGCGGTCCACTGATGCTCGCCTTCTCACTGTTACACCCACCCGTCTGCACTCTATGGGTGACAGGGCTTTCAGTGTAGCTGGTCCTAAATTATGGAACTCTCTCCCCCTTGCACTTCATCAATGCACTGAGATTCCTACCTTCAAAAAACTTCTGAAAACTCATCTCTTTTTACTGGCTTTCCATACATCACCCTGAAATTTTATCAGTGATGGATTAGTTGTCTTTTTACGTTGTAAACTGTTTTTATTTTTTATTTTCATTTTTATTCATTCTTATTTTTATTTTTAATTGTATTCTGGTATGTACTTATTTTCACTGTTTTTTTGTGAGGCATGTTCTTATTATTATTGTATTTATTGTTTCGCGATTTTACTCTGTTTCATGTACAGTGTCCTTGGGTGACTTAAAAGGCGCCTTATAAATAAAATGTATTATTATTATTATTATTATTATTATTATTATTATGTGTGGAGTTGGTATATTAGTTGTAGAAATTTCACGAGTCGAATTGTTTAAGAGTCTGACAAACTTTATTTACCGCAAAGCTTTGGGGGAACAGACACTCAGCACTCTCATGCGTCTTGTGCTTGTGGTAGAAAAATTATAAGTCAACCCCTGATAACACAGAGAGTCACTTAGAATAAAAGTCTGGACCTCTCAGTTTGATGAGTAATGAAAATCTCTTTTATTCCAGCAATTCCAGCAAAGCGCTCCTATCACACTCTGGCACTCGGTACCAAGTCATACCCAGCACACAGAGCATGCATGTTTAGAATTCACTACGAGTCGTAAACAACGTAGCGCAGTGGATCGAGCCGCAGTCGCAAACAGTACTGTTTGCTACCAGTCATAAAATACTCGGTGTACACATGCTTGAACTTTGAGCACATGCGCAGTCTAAATCTGGCAAAGACACACACAGGCGCACATGTAAACTACAGTGGTATGAAAAAGTTTGGGCACCCCTGATAATTTTCATACTTTTCCTTTATGAATCACTGGTTGTTTGGATCAGCAATTTCAGTTAAATATATCATATAGCAGACGAACACAATGATATTTGAGAAGTGAAATGAAGTTTATAGGATTTACAGAAAATGTGCAATAATTATTTATACAAAATTAGGCAGGTGCATAAATTTGGGCACCCCAACAGAAAAATTACATTAATAGTTAGTAGATCCTCCTTTTGCAGAAATAATAAGCCTCTAAACGCTTCCTATAGCTTCCAATGAAAGTCTGGATTCTGGTTGAAGGTATTTTGGACCATTCTTCCTTACAAAATATCTCCAGTTCAGTCAGGTATGATGGTTTCCGAGCATGGACAGCCCGCTTTAAAATAACACCACAGATTTTCAATAATATTCAGGTCTGGGGACTGAGATGGCCATTCCAGAACGTTGTACTTGTTCCTCTGCATGAATGCCTTAGTAGATTTTGAGCAATGTTTAAGGTCATTGTCTTGTTGAAGTATCCAGCCCCGGCGCAACTTTAACTTTGTCACTGATTCTTGAACATTGTTCTCAAGAATCTGCTGATATTGACTGGATTCCATGTGACCCTCAACTTTAACAAGATTCCCAGTACCTGCACTGGCCACACAGCCCCATAGCATGATGGAACCGCCACCAAATTGGGTAGCAGGTGTTTGTCTTGGAATGCTGTGTTCTTTTTCCGCCATGCATACCGCCCCTTGTTATGTCCAAATAACTCAATTTTAATTTCATCAGTCCACAGCACCTTATTCCAAAATGTCCTTTAGCATATCTCAAGCGACTCTGTGGCGTGTGCACAGAAGGCTTCTTCTGCATTACTCTCTCATACAGCATCTCCTTGTGCAAAGTGCGCTGAATAGTTGAACGATGCACAGTGACACCATCTGCAGCAAGATGATGTTGTACGTCTTTGGAGCTGGTCTATGGGTTGACTATGACTGTTCTCACCTTCCTTCACCTCTGCTTATATGAGATTTTTCTTGGCCTGCCACCTTGGGCCTTAACTAGAACTGTGCCTGTGGTCTTCCATTTCCTCACTATGTTCCTCACAGTGGAAACTGACAGCTGAAATTTCTGAGATAGCTTTTTGTATCCTTCCCCTAAACTATGATGTTGAACAATCTTTGTTATGTAGGTCAAGGGTTAGTGAGCGTACCAAACAAATTTTGTATTCCAATAATTAGTGCTAAAGGTATTCAAATCAATGAAACGACAAGGGTGCCCAAATTTATGCACCTGCCTAATTTTGTATAAATAATTATTGCACACTTTCTGTAAATCCTATAAACTTCATTTCACTTCTCAAATATCACTGTATTTGTCTGCTATATGATATATTAAACTGAAATTGCTGATCCAAACAACCAGTGATTCATAAAGGAAAAGCATGAAAATTATCAGGGGTGCCCAAACTTTTTCATACCACTGTATGTATGAACTGGATCTGGAAGCTATGGATCCCGTAGGGTGTACGGATCGCATAGTGACAAGGCACCTACAGTGCTGGGCGTGTTTCGGCTCCACGCATAAACCGAAAGCGAAAGTACGGGCAGGAAGACAGCATTTTGGCATATGTATGGTTACAATATATGGTGAAATTTGCCTGTCGTATAGAAGCGGTTCTTTTAGTAAGAAAAAAGTAGTCAGCACTTCATAGGTGGAGATGAAAAAGAAATGTCTCTGCGTTATTTTGATCTTGTTGAAGTTCATCATTAACACTGTTGGTACGTATTGTAAAAAAATAAGTCCCACGTTTTGGCGTTTTATGTGTCTGGTTTAAGAAATATGATTAATATGACCTTAGGAACAGGACTTTGCTTTTGGTGTAGAGTGAAAAATCATTTCTTGCCAAATTCTCAAGTAACTGGTTTGTAATTGATGATTTGTGCTGATTTTTAAACGCTTTATGCCATGACTTTATGTATCTTATTCCTGTGGTAGGTTTCCTGCTGCACGGCTCTGCTGATCCTCTCACTGCCCGGCTGGGAGGGGCTGTACTGCTGCCCTGCTTTGCCGACAGACCCTTGCCTTTGGGGGAGCTGCAGGTGGAGTGGAGAAGGACTGACACAGACACTATCGTGCACCTATTCCTGGGGGATCAGAGCAGACCTGAATCGCAGGGGGACGCCTACAGGGGCAGAGCCCAGTTATTCCCTCAGGAAATCCCCAAAGGAAACTTCTCTCTGCTGCTGGAGGATGTGAGGGCTACCGATGCAGGAATGTATGAGTGTGTGGTTTACAGACATCAGGAGCGCCATGAAACACGGGTGGAAATACAGGAAGTAGGCAAGTGAGCCCTTCTGTGTCATGGCCAAAGACACATGGCATTGTATCATTATTACTTATATCTGGTGTTTCTCATTCTGTTGGTGTATCTAGTGGGAAATATAGCTGCTTTGTAGAAATTAAAATTCACTTGGTTGTACTTGTAAATGTTTTATTTGATCTTTGGTGTGAAGTTTTTCTGACATTTAATTTTCAAACAAAAAATAACTTGAAAGAAATTTCTTGAAAATTTTAAAAAGTAATGCATTTTGAAATGAAATCAGCCTAAAATAGAGTTTCATCCTTAACCAGGAGGGGAAAACACAGCACTGTCAGGTTGTCAGGTTGTGTGAACCTTCCTGCTCTTGTTCCAGGGTGGCTGGTGGTGACGGGTGCAGACGAGCCGGTCTATGCACATGCTGGGGAGGATGTGACTCTTAGCTGCTCTGTGGGGACCCATGTCAGTGTGACAGAGCTTCAGGTAACATGGATAGAGACAGATGGTGACATCTTGGTGCTTCTGTACGCTGATGGAAAGAGCAGACCAGTGACCCAGCATAAGAATTACGCTGGAAGAGCTGAATTCTTCACTGCAGAAATTCCCAAAGGAGACTTCTCAATGAAACTAAGGAAATTCAGGACTGAAGATGAAGGAGAGTTTATGTGTGAAGTCCACACAGATACTGATTCTGCCAATACGACTGCCAGGATAGTAGCACTGGGTGAGTCACTGGAAAGACTAGTTTTAATAAGCATTCCAACATAGTTTATATGATTAAATGACATTTCCTTACTCCTAAGGGTCAGTGGTTCTGCTGTAGACTGATTATTATCCACATGCCCTCAGTCTAACTGGGTTTAGTCTGCTAGTGTAACAGTAGAAATGGTCAAATTCAGTCCATTTATACTGTATACAGAGCTCACAGAAAGTCTTGGGACAGTTGCTTATATCAGGAAAAATATTGCAAATTTGTCGGTTTTATAACAAAACTCATTACTGTATTTTTTTTTACAAGATATATATCACATTAGAAACAACCACTAATTTTGAGTAAAACATTAATTTCAAGTAGTTATAAATTGAAACCCAAATTATAAAGAGCTTTTCTGAGTTTTAAAGAAATCCAATGGCAATCTAATTGATTTTTAATTAATAACACCTTTGCAATAACAAAACACCAAGTATTTGTGATTAGTATCTCTTTGGGGGGGAGGGGGGGGCAGTGACTACAATGGCAATTAATAGCAAAATGGCGAGAACAGAACTGAATGAGTCATTAAAAAAATTAAGACAGTTAATGAAGACGTGCAGATATGTTATACATTGCTTGTCAATGGACTTCTGTTATGAAACCGATAACTTGCATTGCAATGTCTTTACAGAATTAAGCAAGTGTCCCAAGACTTTGCGAGATCACTGCATGCTCACATAATGTAATGAATGAATGAATATTCTATTCAGGCCTCACATTTAGTGCATAGCTCATACGTTATTAGGTTGGTGTAGTGTGGTGCATAATTATGGTTATATTCTTATTTAATAATCATTTAGGATCGATAGAAACCATGAGAGTGTCACTGGAAAAAAAGCAGCAATAACCGTGTATTTTTATTAATTGTGCTTGACATTGTACTTAATGAAATTCTATGCCATGTGTAAATTTATCTAAACCATATATGGGAATATGAAAAAATTTACATTTTAACACGTGTGTTTTAAGGTGGAACAACAGATAATAATAACACACCTGTGGAAAAAGATTTATTCCTAAATTTTTGATGGGTTGGATGTACAGATTATGCTGCAGCATGACTACCAGCCTGTCTAAGAAAATGATTAATGGGATGTAATTCTGATTTTTTTTAGAGTATTCATCCCTGTATTGGTTGAATCTGGGCCTGTGCATTGCTGTCACACCTGTAGTCCTACTTACTGGTGCTTTCTCCATCTGGCATTTTGTAAAGGAAAGTAAGTAATTTTGAAAGATATTCAGTTTTAATCCAAACTTTGTAAAATGTGTCAAACTGTGAAGCGTCTGTCATTTCTAGCCATTTCAATTCATCCATAGTTGGCACCAGTTATCCTGTAAAGGTCATCTCAGCAGACATGGGGTATCAGGCTGGACTGTATCTACACGGGGTGCCTGTCCATCTCAGCAGACATGGGGTATCAGGCAGGACTGTATCTACACGGGGTGCCTGTCCATCTCAGCAGACATGGGGTGTCAGGCTGGACTGTATCTACACGGGGTGCCTGTCCATCTCAGTGCTTAACTGTGATGTAACTGACATACTTTGCGCCTGTGGAAACATATACATATGTGTGAATATGAATTATTATCAGAAAGCTTTATCACTGTAAACCCCAGCAAACAAATACAGTGAAACAAGGCTGTTGTCCTCATTGAAATTCTCCGAAAAATAAAGCAGCATTTGACAGTCTGTACTGCTTGTCTGTAGGTGAGGATACAGCAGAATTACCAACTGAGGATGGTTGTAGATCATTAAACTAGGGCTGTCAATAGATTGAAATATTTAATAGCAATTAATCACACAACTGTCCATCGTTAATCACTAATTAACCACAAATTAAATCATGAATTTTTACATCATGCAACATTTACCATTAAGGGTTTTTTCAGGTATTAATATTCTTATCCATATTAGAGTTGGCAAGGCATGATTGCTTTTTGCAAATGTATGCATTTATTATTGGTAATCAATTACCAACAGTAAACAACAAAAAAGATTGTCCAAAGGTTATCAAAAACCCTCCAGCACTTAAGAAAAACTCAAGCCCAGCAACAGATTAGCATATTGACCTGCTAAGTATTACTTAGTCATATAGCTAGGTATAGGTAAGAATTCGGCAACCTTTTTATGACTAGATAATGGTAACATTTCACATCAACAGTAACTGCAAATAACTTTGGTTCTGTCGATGGACCCATCTGCCATTCAAAGTACCTTTTCCTTTGTTGATTCATTCATCCGACTCAACACACGTTAATGGCATCAAAATAATTAGTCACGTTATAATGAATTCCTGTTGACGCGCTATTATTGTGTTGACTTTGACAGCCCCACATTAAACTTTGCGTGAACCATCATTTAATGAAAATTTTATGTTACATTTGGTTGTACTTTCTGTCTATAGGTAAAAGCAGACAGGCTGCGTTGTGTCACTGGTCACATGTCATAGTTCCACCAATCCTGATGTCCTCAGCATTCATCCTGTGGGGTCTAACTAAAGGTGGGTTCATTTCATATGGTTTATAAATTCATATGATTTATACATTCTTATTTTTTGGTTCATTTAAAGAATGCTTTGTAATCTGACAGATTTGAATTTTTTATGTATTGTGAGTTTTACAGTCTATAACGGTTTTATGGCCAACAGCAATAGTAAATTAAATGAATGTATAAATGTTATTGGCTAAAGATCCAGGAGAGAACAGGAATTTCCCTAGTAAATGTTTGTATGCATGAATAATGTCTGTATAAATAAGCGTCAAGAAAAATATGGATTTTCTTGAAGGTTTCGTGCATTGAAATACCTGAATAACAGCAATAGCAGAGAGTTAATGGATATTAATGAAAGAACAGCCTTATCTTTAGCTTTATTTTATGTAATTGTAAGATGGGACAGTCCACTGAGGGTGCCCCCTCCCAGTGAACCAGTCAACTGGCTGACAGGAACATTCTGTGCTTTTTTTCTGATTGGCTGACAGGTGGACCCCACTAAACACACCTTTTAGAGTGATACCTGCCAAACCAAAAGCCCTTTGCTGCAATATACTGTTAGCAGTATATAATTATCTATTTACATGTAAACTTACTAAAGCTATTTCAATGACTATGAGGCTATAGTTGCCATGGAAACTTCATGTCATTTTGTCGAGGGTGTGGCTGTATGTGTCACAGCAAATTTTATGTCAGCTGACTAATGATTGGCGAAGACATGAACTCACTTCCTGCGGAGTTTGATAAGCTGTAACATACAAAAGGCTTTGAAAAAATCTCAGAACGTTTGTGAGGCTTTGCCTGAAGATCATGTGTGCAAAATTTAGTGAAGATTCAACAAGGTTTGTGGCCATTGAAAACTATTTAATGTTTTTAAGTCCAAAATGGTGGCCAAATTAATTTGGTCAACCTGATTGGTTGTCATGTCCTACATTGAGATCGCTTAGGATGTCACCAAACATAACAGTCACTTTTAAAAGGCCAACACATTAAAAGGCCATTAGGAAAAGGTTGGGAGTCCATGTACCAGGTTTTGGTGCTAAAACATTAAAGCGTAAATGCCCACAATTCCTGTTTGCTGGCTTCATTAATGTTTGTCTTTGGTGGTGACAGATATATGACTTTGAAAATCAAAAATCAGTCTCATAAGTTTTGTGAGACTTAGATTGAAGATCATCTATGGTACATTTAATGAAGACTGGACAAAATTTGTGGCCTTGGAAAATTTTTGAAATCTTTCAATAAAATACAAAAAGGGGACCATGATCAGTTAGGGTGATATGTCAGATTGCCACGTGTCGACCTTGGGATCTCCCAAACTATTTCCAGAGACAAGAATAATTTTTCTAAGGCAAACACATCAAAAGTTATTAGCCAAAATGCATTTTTGCTTATTTCAGTATCCTCTAGTCATCAAATGTCATTATTTTTTTTACTTCCTCAAAATGGGGACCAGAGTCCATGTACCAAGTTTGGTTTTGGTAAATCAAAGCATTACTGAGATATGACTTCACTTCCTGTTTGGCCATGTAGTGAAATTCTTTGAATACCTTTGGGTCAGAATTCTCTGTAGATGGTACTTACCAAATTTGGTGATGATAGGATCAGTTAACTAGAATTAGTTCACAAATGTGGTTTATTCTGAAAAATTAAAAATGGTGGAAAGTCCAATATTTATAAACAAAGTTATAAAAATGTTATAATATATAAAATTGGTCATAAGGAGGATCAAAAGGTTTATATAGTACAAATTTCATCTCTCTCACTCAAAGCCTAATGTCTAATACCCAACCAGTAAATATTCCGTTTCATTAATTGACGATTTAGGCTGCAGAGTCAGATTTTTATTTTATTTTATTTTTTTGTTGTAGTGCCCCCTTTTTGTCTATCTGCATCAATCTTGGTCTGAATAAATTAATGAATGTACATACCATTTTGATCATGTCAGTGATTCATAGCATCTAATGTAAAATTATATTTTATCTTGTTGAAAGCCAAAATTAATCAAAAGAAAGTCAAAAATTTAAAGAGTGCAAAATAATTATTGCAGTGGTCAGGCCAAGGATTACATTAACACCAAGTATTTGTTTCTGATTGAAAAATCCAGTGACGAGTGTGTAAAAGTAGGTTTTGCAAACTTTGCAATAATAAATGTATAAATAAATAATCATAGGCAGAATGTGTGCATGTATGACTCACAGTTCAGGAGTTATAAAGCAAAACATGTTGTGCATTACTGCAGCACCCCCAGTGGTTGACATGGGTCATTTTCTCCATGACCTAGACCTCGATGTGTTATTCCTACCCTGCAAATTTCACATTTCTGAATTGGACTGTAGAATGACTTTTTACACAATTTAGAATATAATAATAAAAACAATGAGAGGAAAAACATTAGGGATACAGCAGCTAGCTCAAGCAGTTACTAGTTAATTCTAGTGAGACATAAGAACCATAGGAGATGTTTATGATATAATGTAATATTGTTATTTGTTATTTAAAATGTATGTAATTATATTATTGACTGCTGGTATCACTGTTTTTCTTGTTGAATTAATTTTGTTTGGTATAAATAAGTTGCTAAGTTTTGGAGTAGCATTCCCGTAACCCTATTTCCTTCGTTGGATATGTGTATTTTAGTATGTGATTTTAGCGAATGCGAGGTTTTTCAGGAACGCGTTAGTCACTTTGTAGCATGACTGATTGTATCTGAAAATACAAAGAGAGACAGAAACACAATGTGATAAAACAAACATTTATAACAGTAAGGAAGCGCCATTTGGTGACTAAATATGGAATTTCAAATGCAAGCCGTCAGTAATGTTATCATTAATGCAAGATCCACTGGGAAGTTCAGCAAGGCAAGAGGAAGTTGTGACAGGAAGACTGGGATCCAATCTGCGACCTGCAAATAAACCTGCAGAACGTTCTCTCAGTGTCATCTTGTGTGACTGGTGTTTTTCAGGATCCACAGGAGAGGCTGTTACTTGTGCTGTCGTCAGTCTGCTGAGTGTCCTGCTGTTGTTTAATATGGCTCCATATCGGGAATTATTAACAGGTATGTTTTCTTATTTCTAATGGTCTGCTTCTTTTTTATGAACCCCGTGTAAATTATGGGTCTGAGTATAGATGACAGAATGGGTAACTGGTCAGAGATCAGCAGTCTGATAGTCTGTCAGAAGAAATTGTCCTGGACCCTACTGGTTCGGGCTTTCATACTGCATTACTGTCTACCTAACACTGTCCTGGAGCCTGCTGGTTGGGTCCTCATACTGCATAGTTTGCCTGACGATAACAGTGTAATCAGTCACTGGCTCAGGTGACTGGTAGACTTCATGATTTCCCAGACACCATCTGATATGGTCAGGGGTGTAGAGTGAGTACAGCAGGGGACTCGGTAGCACTGGGGAGCTCCTGTGCTCAGGTTCAAGGGTGTAGAGTGAGTACAGCAGGGGACTCATTACCCCTGGGGATCTCCTGTGCTCAGGATGGTGGTGGGTACTTTGACACATATAAGCATTATGGATATGGTGAGGGAGAGGTTAACCTGCACATGCTCTGAAGACATGACCAGGGATGCCGTCTGGACCAGCCGCTTTGCAAGTACAGGACCAGGGAAGCTGTCTGGGTCAGCCGCTTTGTAAGGACACGACCGGGGATGCCGTCTAGACCAGCCGCTTTGTAAGGACACGACCGGGGATGCCGTCTAGACCAGCCGCTTTGCAAGTACAGGACCAAGGGTGCCGTCTGGGCAGTGTTGGGGAAGCTACTCTGAAACTGTAGTTTGACAAGCTACAAGCTACTCGTAAGTTAAAGTAGTTAAACTACAGTCAAGCTACCCTTTTGGAAAAGTAGTTAGCTACACTACAAGTTACTATCAAAAAGTAGCTAGCTTTTGATTTTTTTGAACAACGTATATTATAAATAACTGAATAAGTGTCTGAGGAATGTTTTAAGTAAAATATTTAGTGTTTAAAACAATGCAATACAATTATGATTTCAAAGAGTATTGTTTTATTACACACAACACTCAAATATCTCAGACTGTTTGTCAAAAGTGCAAAATTGCAACAAATACAACATTGCAAGAACAAAATATACATCCAACGTAAATTGCATGTAGAACATTTTCTCAAAAATACCAATTGTGAGATGGTTGCATTTTGGCAAGAAAATACATTGAACAACCGCTCACATGTGGCACTGGCAGGGAAAGAACTATCTGGTGTAGTTGCAGTAGACTGAAACCTCATCCAAAACATTAACCTCCAAAGGGTCAAAATGTTATAATTTGTAATGTTACAAAAGCCTCAACTGAAAAGTAAGAACGCTTGGAAAATGTTAAGTATTTTAGTTGAACTGGCATAGTTAGTCACTGTTATTGTTATACCACTCAAGCAAAACAGGAATGGTTTCACACCATCAGTCGAGAATTGAGGTGCAGTGTCCTTCTAATAAGAGCAGGCAATAACAAAATGTATAGGCAACTCAATTTGTTCTTTTAACTAAACTGAAGCAGAAGTGCCTGACCTGTGAATTCGACACAAGAGAAGTTTCTCAAAATGACTGTCGGAAAGACGGTTGCATTTTGCCAGGAAAATGTCCTTTCCAGCGCTAAACAACCGCTCACATGCAGTGATGGAGCTCACAGAATTTACTGTGAAAGAAGAACGTGAATCACAAGCTGCTCTGAAACCAGTCACAACAAATCTATACAGCAATTTAATTAGATCAAAGCCTTTGTCGTGCAATAAACAAACTAAGATTACATTTTTTGTTCAACTGACAAACACGATGGCGCAAACGTTAGTGGTCTTTTATGTTCATTACCAAACTGGCGGACAGATCATGGCGGGTCATTGTAATTAAATCAGAAATAGAAATTTGATGTAACATAGAGAGCAATAAAGCAGGATAATTAATACATTTAAAATGGCCATTACTCACCTGTATGTGCGTCCTTAAATTTGTGCTTGAGGTCTTCGACGTAGACAGCGTTTTAAACTTTGGTTTGCAAAGATTGCATACAAAAGTGTAACCTTTACTTGTCGTTTCTTTGAG
>JAODJW010000091.1:1229141-1241622 GCA_026777045.1 Hyperopisus bebe
GTGTGTGTGTGTGTGTCTATATATATATATATATATATATATATATATATATATATACACTTTATGTTTACCTGATGAGATACTGTCTTTCCCTGAAACTATATATAATGGAGATACATAAATCTCTATGTAACAATCTGAGTGCATCCTGGGCTTTGCTCATCGATCTGCTCATCATCCTGCTTTGCAGTGCAGATACTGAGGAAGGTCTCCTCCAGCTGCTGAAGACACATGCAGTCAGCAGCACAAACCTCCAGTCACCCAGTCACCCTATTGGCTAGTTTCACGGCCTACTCTTCACCGACTCTAATCACCATGCCACAGACACGGAACGTTTGGCCAATCAGTTTGCTCCAAACAGAATTGCTGCAGTCTCTTTTTCCATTGTGATGCTACATTAGTGCCACTGACAATGACATTCGCAGATCTAGTTGAAAAAAATGACTGGTTCCTCACGCCATCCCTAAACAGTCATGTCAACAAACTATCTTAACAAGAAATAGAGAGAAAGCAATCAGTAGATAATACATTTCTTTTGCCCAGGACTATATTTATCCTGAAATATGAACAATTTAAACTTCAACAGCCCTTAAGCCATGTGATATGGAAAAGTTGTATTTTAATGACTCAGTATCAGAGTCATCTCAATGTTTCTGAATGAGAAAATAAAGTAGACAGAGTTTCAGTATTAGGATATTTCACTCACAGACAACAGCACCCTAAATCCTACCAAACTTGGCAACTCTAAAAACATGAGTCCACTTCTTTTCCAAAACCTCTTACCAGAATATTGGCATTTTATATGGTTGTATCAAGTTCTGCAACAAAGACAATGTTCTCTTGAATGCCAAATGATCATTCTTTTTTCATTTATTATCCAAACCTACAGAAACAAAAATAAGATCACGAAACTATTTCTCAGACATGCTGGAAACATTATAAAAATACTTAAAATGTAGTAATCCTTACTCATACTATTTCTTGGAAAACAGCTTTAAATGAAAGACTAAAATAAATATAAGGTTTCATTTGGGAAGGAGGTTACAGATGAAACAATCATTTTGGGAAGGAGGTTACAGACTGCCTGAACAGTCGTTTATGATAGGGAGGTCACTGCCTGAACAGTTGTTTACGATAGGGAGGTCACTGCCTGAACAGCTGTTTACAATAGGGAGGTCACTGCCTGAACAGCTGTTTACGATAGGGAGGTCACTGCCTCAACAGCCGTTTACGATAGGGAGGTCACTGCCTGAACAGCTGTTTACGATAGGGAGGTCACTGCCTGAACAGCCGTTTACGATAGGAAGGTCACTGCCTGAACAGCCGTTTACGATAGGGAGGTTACTGCCTGAACAGCCGTTTACGATAGGAAGGTCACTGCCTGAACAGCCGTTTACGATAGGGAGGTTACTGCCTGAACAGCCATTTACGATAGGGAGGTCACTGCCTGAACAGTCATTTTTCACATTAGTATGGGGCATGCAGTTCACTATTCAGCTCCCCTCATCCTGTCTGCCCTGTGGCACTGCAGCAGTGGCCTTTGAACAAATCCCTTTGATATGTAAGCAGTCTGGGGACATGCTCTCACTACTGCACTCATGCTCGCTGTCGATTCCCGCAAATCAACTCCAGCAGACCGCGAGTGTTCAGTTTCAGGTCCGCGTTGGAGTGGGGGGGTAGAGGGGTCAAAGGTGAGAAATAAGAACAGAGACTGAAGGTACAGCGAATGAACAGCAGAGCAGCAGAAAAGGGGACAGTTAGGAGAGGGCGGGTCGCCGCGGGCAGCAAGGGGATGCAGCTGAGCTCCGGAACATTCCATTATGAATGAAGCTCGGATGGGATGGGATGGGTGACTTGAGGTGTACAGAAGAAGGACACTGACCTTAACACTACAGAGGTGCAGCAGCATTATGACCGGCCAATTGAAAGCACATCAATCCCTAAGGAAGAGTTCATGAAGTTACTCCAACAAAGCTGAGAGTTTAACAAGACAGCAGGCTTTGTTTTTTCCTCGGGGGAGTGCTTGCATTGCATCTAGTGTTAATGCGCGTGCAATTCTTGCGTCGTAACATTATTTGCAGCAATAAAGCAAAAAGCACACAGGTAAGTGACCCTTTAAGCCATGCAGTGGAGGAGGTTTCATGTGACCTGCGCATCTCTCCGATTACCCTTATCATCCGGGACCCATCTGTAAGAGTAAGGCTTGGCCAGCGCAAAGTAAGTCTATCTTCATGACCAGAAGCCATGAAGGCAAAATAAACAAACAAATTAATAAATTAAATGGACAAACGGACAGAAGAGAGATAGGCAGGGGGCATGCACTGTCTGAGAAAAAGAGACCAATCCTGCAAGAGAGGGTTAGACAGGAAAGCAAAACACGTCTGAGAAGGAAGCGGATGAACGAGGGGCCGAGAAGCTGGGGGGTAAACCAGGTTGTGGGCAGCAGGACCAGGACAACACACCGAGCTCCGATCCTGTGCATGAACTTTCAGGTGCAATGTGACAGAAACTGGTTCATATTTCACCAGGAAGTCATTTGTGTTCCTGTGTGTGAACTGAGAGCTACAGCCATGGTGTCTTAGCTGTGAGCTTCATTACACCATCCTAAGCACACAAGTGAGCATGAACCTGAAATATGGGAACCTTGAACGAGCAGGAAGCAGCTTTACTACAATGTTCCGTTAGTGCCATGAGCAAAACAGGATAACGGGACAATGGCAAAGTGATCTCGTTTTGTCTGAGTTTCACTAGCGAGAGCCTCAGCCACCTGCGTGAAGAAGTCATAGAGCGAGACTCGAACAACAAGCTGCTTGTGGTCCAAATCATCAAGCGTTCATCTCACCATGTCACATACTGCAGCCTGAGATCCTCACATAGCTAACAGGGACCAAGCAGCGTGACCGTTCACCTCACAGAGCCGATACAGTCTCACGCTAACCATACACTAGAAGACATGGAAAAACCCTGAAAAGAAACAATAAAGTCAAACACCCTCTCAGATCTAAAGACAATGGGCCTTTCCCATTTCTCTGTGTACCGCAGCTTCCTCCTACAGTCCAAGAGTGCCCAGTTCAGGGGAAACAGATATTCTTCAAGGCCCTCGGGGTGTGTGAAGGTGCCCCATGACTGCTCAGCACCTGTCCACAGGGCACCGCGGCCCCCGGGTCACAGCAATCCTGACTCAAAGCAACCTGGCCCATGAATGGGTTTGCATCAGATGCATGAAAGAAGCACAGGAAAAACACTGCAACAAGAACCAGGAGGAAAGGGCTATTATTTCAGACTGCTTAGCTCTGACTGTACTTCAGAAAAAGCAGTTCCATGAATCTGCCGTACAGGCAGGGGGCGCCATGCTGTAGCTGGACAAGATAGACGATCAGATATGACTCAACGTTCATGTTGTCCCCCTGCTTCTCCTCTTCCTGGGGTAATCATCAGCAGACTCCCACAAGCTGGTATCTAAACTTAGCAAGACATGGCATTTTGCTACATGTACTGCAGAAATCCCACTAGGATATCTGGCATACTGTCATGCCATTTACCTATTTAAACCACAGAACAATGGCAGCATCGTATCTCCTATAAAGTGAGCCTTTAAATATTTATAAATATTCTCATGTTCTAATGAAGTTCCTTAGACATTTTCTCCATAATGCAGTATACTGTATAGTGTTTGTGAGCCATGTCACACTTCAGTGAATCTACACAATCTTGTCTATAATCTTGTCTTATTTTATATATCATTTTCTTTTGCACCTGTGTGATTGTGCTTTCTTGTTTTGATGCGCTGTGATGGCGCCCTGTTCTGATAGGCCCGAGTCATTTTTTTGCTGCGACACGGGGTCGGGTGACAGCTGTGACACCGAGGTGACGTCTTGTTAGGTGTGGGAGAGCAGGTAGGATGCAATAGTATTATGTTGGCGCCTCGTATGAATAAGGCAGTGCTGGTATTTTTGAAGGACATGAACTTAGTCGATTAGTTGATTGATGAGAATGGGTCTTGCCAAGTGTGGGAACTGCGCTTTCGAATGCGCTGCCTTTTGTTCCTGATGTGGATATTGCACGAGAACTTTCATGTTTTGGTAGGATCATCTGGGATTTAAAGAAAGCTTTGACACTAGGTTGCTTCCTGATGGGTGTTTTTGTAGGGGCTTTGCTGCATTCTGGGAAAGATTGAGGATGGAAAAGAAGCACTTTAGGGATTTGGCATCCTGGTGGGATGTGGGTAAGGTTCAGGTCAGGGTTTTTAGCCAGCAGGATGCTGCTCAGTTGAGGTCAGTGATTAGCAGCGTCCTTCAGGATTTGGAGAGGAATGTTGCTTTGTTTGAGAGGGACTTGAGCTCCTTCCTGATTGAATGGGTGAAAGGGGCTTTAGTCCGAACTGGGATGTCTCAGATTAGGGACAGGGATGCCGCAGTTCTTTCTTTTTCAGTCTGGACAAGACGACGAAGCCCCACGTTACACATCCATGTGTGTGAACCCACATGATGGGTCATTGACTGCGACAACATTGCAAATGAGGAGGCTGGCCGTGGACTATTATAGTGCACTTTTCGGTGAATAAGAGTGCGATCTGTCCAATATGGAGGTGCTGTTGACAGAATTAGCCAACCTGGAGATGGTGCAGAGGGAGGCCCTGGATGAGAACCTTTGGCTCCAGGAACTAACAACAAGAGTTTTCCGTTTGTCGCTTGGGAAAGCACCGGGCATCGATGGCCTGCCAGCATAATTTTATAAACATTTCCGGTAGTAGTTGGGGCCGATTCTGTCTGAGGTCGTGGATCCTGCCTTAGCTGTCCTACTGGGCGAAGGTGTTGGTGGTTAATAACCGGGTGGGTCCAGACTGAGGCACAGGTTCATGGTTTTGGAGTCGCCACCTGCGCTGCTCAGAGAGCTCCGGAATCTTCAATGACATTTCTTCGCTGCTGCCTGCGGGGTTTTAGAGGGCTGTGGTGGACGAGGAGGGCGATCTGAGAGGGCATTCCCCTGAGAGGGCATTCTCCTGAGAGGGCATTCCCCTGAGAGGGCATTCTCCTGAGAGGGCATTCCCCTGAGAGGGCATTCCCCTGAGAGGGCATTCCCCTGAGAGGGCATTCCCCGCCCTTGCATGTTTTGGCAGCAATGGAGGATCACTGGGAGGATGACGATCTATCGCTGCCCTTCAGAGTACCGTGTCTGAGGGACGTCGCAGGAGCATCCAGGACGTTTATAAACTTACCATGAAAGTTCTCTACATGGACTATCTGGCAGGGTTGGTGGCTTCCAGGTGGTTGGTTTTTTTGGAGCAAGGCGCTTCCCCCTCGGGCTGTTGCAGACCCTGTACAAGCTCCCCATAGAGAAGCACACAGGTGATCTGCAGTGGAGGTTGGTGCATGAGGCTATGGCTACAAACAGACATGTGGCGCATATCGATCCTTTTGTGGTGGGGGACTGGCCATTTTGTGGGGAAGACAAAACTTGACGCATCTTTTTCGGAGATGGATCCAAAGTCTGGTGTGGCTGGTAGCAATGAGGCTCAGGGTAAGCATGCAAACTCTTCGCTGACCCACGTACTGCAGGATTTCTCGACCGTATGGGTCAAGGTGGGGTGTGAACTTGGTGAAGATGAAGGCCTTGTGTTAAAATTGCAACAATGCATGGCATTTCCAGCTTTTGTGGATGTATGATTTTTTTGTGAATTTCATGTCGCATGTACTCTCTCTCTCTCCCCCCCTCTCCCTCTCTCTCTCCCTCTCTCTCTCCCCCCCTCTCCCTCTCTCTCTCCCTCTCTCTGCTCCATGCATACTGCGCTCTCCTGCTTAATGCTCAGCTGCAATGCATGCGGCTGCTTTTTTAATTAAACGCAGCCGTAAACAAGGAGGCTTTTGATGCTTCCCGCCACTCGACAGCGTAGTAATTTTCAGCACCGCTTTATTTACTCTGGTTGCTTCTGCTCATTAGACACTTGCACAGAAACGGGAAATGGCCCGTTTCATCTGCTAAATGGATTACGTCCTGCTTCACCGGAACATTCCCTGGGCTTTCAGTTTATCTATCTGTTTTCATTTCACATTTCAGAGGAATGTCCAAAATATTTTATCATGCATGTCTCACTCAGAATCACACAACATTTACATATACAAAGTCTCCTTTCCCTCTTCTCTCCATCTGACAGAAATAAGGCAAAACCTTTTTAGTCTTTGTAAACACCATGTTTGACTTGTCCAAATTAAATCTCACTGTAAAAACAGCATCACTACATAACAAATTACGAAATAAGACTTAAAGGAATTTGCAATTTAAGGGCATAATTTAATTGACCGTTCACAGCAAGGAATGAGAGGTTACAATCAAAGCTTACATTCTGTCACCAGAAGCACATTTTCAGATCTCTGTTCCAGACCCTGGTCTCCAAAACCACTAAGCTCAACAATCCCTAGTCTAGGGTTCTCCAATTCTGGTCCTGGAGGTCCAGAACCAACACAGATTTCCCTGTTCAAACACATATAAATCAGCAAATTATTTAGTAGGTGTATCTGAGCAGCGAAATCTGCAAACTATGTTGCAGACTGGGCCTACAGGAACCCATTTCAGGTTCCAAGCAGAACGATCCATTCAGTCACTAAGCACATCGCAGTGCTGCTGACCACTAAGTCAACCGACCTCCTCATGTTTGAACTGGTTTTTGCCAGAATGGATAAAAGCACACAACAAATATGTTATTAGTTACCTGCGTCAGTGATTACGCATGTCAATGGTTATTCTTCGCTTACCTATAAAAGACTGCTACAGTATGTACTGAGATTTATAAGCATATTATCAGCCAGAGTCTGTAAACATATTGCTTAGACTAGAGTAATGAGTAACGGCATTTACATATTTACTGGTATACAAAGAGTATCAGTGCATACCAAATACTGCTGTCTCCTGCGATCTGCTGCGTATTCAGCCAGCAGTTGTTCTGCCTCCGGACGTCCTGCTCCTCAGCTGCAATCAATAAATAGCCGGTCACTCTTCCAGCGAGACCCTCTCCTGTGACACGGTCACTGCCAACATGGACGCGCCCGTGACACGGTCACTGCCAACACAGAGCGCCTCACTCTACCACAGTTGTCAGTTTGGCCTCCCACAACTGGGAGCCTCGTGAGCGAGTCATAGCCCAAACGTTTTCCGGTAACAGAACAGGCCCCCTTATGTGGCACAAGGGAAAAAAAATGCAAAGAAATCACAATCCCGGGTGGAGGGGGGGGATGGTGTTATCATTCCTCTGCTAAAAGGCTCTGCGTGTCCAACATCCCTCTGAAAGGGGGTGTGATCATCTTATGGTGTAATTGGTTAAACTCCACAGAGTTCCAAATACGCTTTAAAATCCCCCTTATCATGTACAATCAGTCCATTAAAACAAAACACAGACATTTACCAGAGTTCTCACTTTGATATGAAAACTACACAACAAACCAGAAGGTTTTTGAAGTAAGACTGTATTGCGTACAGTAGTTCATATATTTCAGTTCCAGGACTGGAAGCGGGACCTTGACAGTAACACACGCGAAGGGCTTATTGCAAAAAGTCTTATCGGCAAAGGCCTACCTTTTCAGCAAAGGCCTGCCTTTTTAGCAAAGGCCCACCTTTAGTTCCACAGAACTGCAGCTTTCAAACAAACAAAGATGTAATGTGAAGTCAATTAAGCAGGACTTAACTTCTGCTCTAGGCTGGAAAACACCCTCAGGCCAGCACTGGAAATGTCAGAGCGTGACGACAGTAATGATTTCAGGTCCGGTTTCAAGGAGGAATGTAATACCAAAGGACTCTGCAAATAAGGCCAGTGAGCATCCATCTGAGGAGATGAATGATTTATTAGCAAATTCCAGAGCAGCGATGACGGAAGCGCACGTTGGGACCTGGAGGTACTGTACTCCTGACATCAGTACCAGCTGGTAAATATCCAGACTGATGGCACAGAGGGCATGCTTCATGATGTGCTGGTGAAGAAGTACGGTGATGGGGCTGACTGGTGAACAACCATTACATACACATGCATGTAACCTTCACTTATAATTACAGCCACAAAAAACATACTGATACCCCTTCCATCCAGAACCTATTTAGCTATATAATTTCATAATTAGGAATGCATGTAGCTAATTAACCGGGTCAGCCAGAACCAGCATCCCTGCGGAAGCATCAGGAAGGACGCCATGGACAGTGACAGCTCCCTCATATTCATCATGAGCAGAACACCCCAGCTTCTAGCAGACAATCATCGATTTACACTACAATAGGGATGTGAATCATGTGGAACCTGCAGTGCTTTGCTGATTCTTAAAAAGCTTGCCAAACCCCAGGGGACGGGTTTGTGGTATGTGTGACACAGTCTATATGCAGGGGATGGGTTTGTGGTATGTGTGACACAGTCTATATGCAGGGGATGGGTTTGTGGCATGTGCGACACAGTCTATATGCAGGGGATGGGTTTGTGGTATGTGCAACACAGTCTATATGCAAGCATTTTTAAATTATGCATACTACATGTAAGATGTAGAAATTAAAAATACAGAATAAGCGATTAACTGTTGAGTTGTTCTTAGTGCAATTAATAAAGTGGCAATCATCAAACACCTGAAAAGCCAGCCAAAGTATTTATACATTAAGTGCATATCATGCTTTTTCGTGCCCGTTTTTCGTACTTCCAGTGACATCTGCAGCCATGACCGACACACAGCACGCTAGAAAGCAGTGACTGCGCGAGCCAAGTCGCACTGGCTTTTCACCCTGCGGGTTCGGCGTCTTCGCGCAATGCATGCTGGGTATCCATAGTGTCAGGTTTTGAAACGCCATTCAGATGCTTATTCTGCATGTTTAACACTGAAAGCCTTCATTTAAAAAAGCCTGGACAATCCTGGCACTTAAAGAGACTTATTTTGTAGACATTTCCAGGACTGTTTTCAGCGATGGAAGCATTTATATTATACATCATTTTCTTGTATAGTTTATGTAATTACACATACAGGTTTACCTCTAAATATTCAGTTAGCTTACATTTTAGATTAAATTCTTTATTCGCAATAATTTAATAAGTACTACACAATATCCATATTACCGTAATGTAAAACTGGACTCTACTGCACATCAGTACACTTCCATATATAACACTTTGATGATAAAGTAACAATACCCAGGAAGAGCATGGAGTATTTTCCGAATTTCCAACCCACCTTGCATAGGAAGGTGTGTGAACCGGCCGGGGGTGGGTTACATGCTGCCCGCTGTCCCCCACAAAGCCGCTGAGCTACTTGGGGCTACACCGAATGGAGAGACCGCTCCACTGCGGGGGGGACCTGACAAAGGGGGGAGAGCTGGGTGAGAGTGGAGCAGCGTGAAGGGCTGCCTGCGGCGGAGCAGGCATGGTGCAGTACGGCGGCGCGAGGCGAGCAGCAAAGCGTTAAACGTCACGGCAACAGCGCGAGGCGCCGCGTATGACCGCGGGAGGATGCGCGCTGTGCAGCCCGTGTGTACTCCAAAATGCACAATACTAAAATTATTATTATTGCTAAAAATCTTTAGCTCATAATTCCAAGCTATGTTTAGTTGCATGCTTGCCTGCAAAGACAGGATCCGGTACGGTGATTACGATGCATTTTCTATAAGGCAGCAAGCAAGAGGCCATTACTGTAAGTAGATTACATATCTATCGACAACACAAAGAAATATGTAGGCTTTATTTCGCGTTAAATTACACAAATACCAAGCAGTACGACGCATCGTAAATAAGTACTGATATGGAGGATAATTGAAATGCATCGTTCGGCGTTTAGATATTTAATTAAGGAGGAAAACATGCGAAGGTCTGTTTGCCGCAGCATAGCGATGTGCTGCCGCCGCAGGATCGCCGCAGATCCGCTGCCGGCTCGGGCAATATGTCTCTCTGCACGATGCACACCATGGACAAAGACAGCTTACCTGGGATAACACCACCTGTCTGTGAATCATACTCCTCTGCCAAGCGTTAGAATCCAAACATGACTGACATACTTCACTCTAGTCATGAATCCCATCTTCGCCGACGTACAATATCCAGGTAAGGGGAGGAGGGGACAGCGGGATGCTGGCCGTCTATTCAGAGAAATACTACATCAGGATGGCAATCCCTCAGCCTCCCTGTTGGTACCCTGCAGATGCAGCCAATGGAGCGCCTGTTCTTGTGTGCGTCGCCGTCTTTCCTCCTCCTCCGCACCGCCGCCAATGACGTCCCTTTCGGTGCCGGGCAGGAGCGCGAGTGTGGGGCCGTGATGGAGGCGTGAGGAGGTCCCCTCGCTCCGCTCCCGGCACCTCTCGCCTTTGATCGCCTCCTTAAACTGCCTTTTACTAAACATGAAGTAGCAGCCCCACCGATTTATGGTTTGTTCTTGTTCTTATGGTTTAGGGGAGTTTGATTAATGTTAATATTAACATAACACAATAATTAACATAATCCGGATAATTCTAATTTTTAATTATATAGCTATAATATAAATATGTAACTTTGTTATACGAGAACAGTAATGTTCACTTTTCGATGCAGTAGAGCATTTTAACTGCAATAAGAATTGCGGGGAAATGCAATGAAACAGGTTTGCCGAAATCTGATGTGATCGTGTGAAAATGATCGGATGTGTGACAGTGAATGACGTTATCATCATCGTCGCCGTCATCATCATCTTCATCATCACACTTTCCAATACTGCGTTAATTGACTGTTCTAGCGCATTAAAAATGACACGTGATCGCCCCGGAAATCGACTTTCGGTATATCCGTCCAGGACGCTCTATTCCAGGATATTAACATATATATACACTTAAATGACAGTAATTAGGAGCTTCATTAGCCACAGGGTGCTTCCTCATGTAAGCTTTTCTGTTTTATGCTCTTAGCTCCATCTTGCAAATGCGCGTGATGCTGGACGAAAATCTGCTCGGGTAATGAGTCCTTTGCAGGACGCTAATTAGAATGTCCCTCACTTCCGTGATCATATGCTGTACATGGCATGTAAAAAACTGAAATCCATATTAGAACTTCACGTGACCCCAGAAATTATTGAACAGTTACATAATGTAATCAAAACAAAATAGGTTATATCTCTACATATGAGACATCACACGAGATGAGGATATTTATACAAAGCATGACCTGAAATTTTATGAAATATGACTGTGGGAAGTATTTCTATTTTGCACAGGAAACTAAAAAGGTAACATTCGCTGTGTTACAGACAAACGTGTCTCTCGCCCTAAACAGTAAGATGTGCATATTAATGGCAGCAAAAAACGGCACATCCGAGGATTTCCACTTAGCCCGCCCCCTAAGGTCTGTCTGTTTTCAAAAGAGACTGCAGTGGTGACAGAGGGAACACAAACATGATGAATAAGGTCCTTTTGAAGATATCATTTGCTAGTCAGACGTCAGCGATCCCATAACGTCTCCTTTCTGTTAGGTATCATATGGATGACGCAAAGTAACCTAAACGAAACTGAGACAGAGTAATGACAATTATGCGCACAAAAGCTCAGATGAATCAGATTCCTGTTATTGAAACATTGTTACTTAAAACCGTCTCATCTAGAACTGGTTAGTTTGCTTTTTTTCTTTTAGGTTTTAAGATCCCCAACGTTCCAGATCGCTGCTGATGGGAGCGACAACGACAATGGCGACAATTATACTGTTATTATTAGTAGTTGTAGTACCTAAAATAGCCTAAAACTAAAGCGACAACATAAATGTAGGTCACTCTAGGAAGATTAGAAATGGTTTGTAAAAAGTACATAGCCTTTCCAGAAAAACCGAAGTCTTTATTCTTTACAGCAAGCTAGCTTTGACTGAATAAAATCACCACACCGATTTAGTAGACAAACTTGCTGGTTCTTTGCCTCAGTGGTTTTTTGCCTCAGTGGTACAGGAAGAGCCACAGGTAGCTTACTGGCAGCCAAACGCTGGGATACCTGCTGGAGGAACAGGTGACAGAGGATTTCAGCTTTCAAGGAAGCTCGTCCAGCTTCCCACTGAGACCTATGACAAGCGCTCCAAATATGGGACTGAAGACCATGGCTTCAACTGGGGCTTAATATTAGAATAATCTGTCCTAACCACGTATGCTAGTTAGGTCAGGGTGGGGAGCATGCACTGATGCAGCGCATTGCCACACCCACCACATGGCAAACCTCCTCGGGATCCCGGCCGGCGACCCCCCAGGCAGACACACGGTCCACTCCCACCCTTCAGAAATGGCCATCTGCCACAGCCGGGTGTTACGTGGGCGTCCCCTCGGCCTCGGCCAGCCGCTCGGGACTTCCTCAATGAGGATCCTGCGAGCCGGATCACAGTCAGGGAAACGCGCCACATGGCCGTAGTGCCGTAACTGACGCTCCGTCACCATGCAGGTAATGTGCCTCATTCGGGACTCCCTCACCATGCAGGTAATGTGCCTCATTCGGGACTCCCTCACCATGCAGGTAATGTGCCTCATTC
>JAODJW010000091.1:1302737-1315194 GCA_026777045.1 Hyperopisus bebe
ACAGCCCAGGAGGAGTAGGGGAAATAAAATGTGCAATTAGCCAAAGTAGGGGAGACTAGAGGCAGTGCTAACAGTTAGGTGAGTGCAGTATGTAAGGAGGGAGAGGCAGGTGGGAACGCAGGCATGGGGAGTCCCTGAAATGTCAGCACTCCAATTCCACAAGGGGTGTGAAGCTAGAGTGACAGACTGACAGTTCAGTTCATCCAAAGCCAATGGCACCAATCCCCACCCACCTCTACACCTCACACTATAGGTCTAACTGGGAGTGAGCAGTTAGCTACAGCTAGAACTAGAGTCCCTAATATAGGCTAAACTAAACAGGCGTGTTTTTAGTCTAGATTTGAATACTGAGAGTGTTCAATCTCACAAATCCACTGGAAGACTTCAAGGTCATTAACTTTGTATTGACATGACACTCGTCAGATCTCCTGATCGACAATTAATCCAACTGATCATGTTTTATACATAAGAGCCTACTCAGCACTGACCCCCCACGCTGAGGAGGGGGTGAGAGTGTGGGGGCCGTCACCCCGGGTCAGTGACTTTCAGCCACACTCAATGAGTATCAGCGCAGGTAAGCTTCCAGTCTGCTGTACTCTGCTGCTCTGAGCTTAAGTCCCCTTCGCTTCTGTGTGACACTTTATCCCTACATTATATGTCATAAAAGAATCCAACCCAGGACAAAAACTTCATTGAGCTCATCGCCACACGGTGTTCATGAAATGCCATGACATGCACAGTGAGCAGAGTGATGTTAATGTTTCATTCAGTAGAGATTCTTCTCATTATTGAAATGTTCCTGTACGGTAATATTTACACTGAAGGAAGCTATTCCTAATTTCTGATCATAACTGTTCCATGAACCTCTGGTGCTATTCAAAAGTAAACAATGCAGTTCATACTGCATAACTGGAAAAGGCTCCATGGGAATTGAAGGATTCTGTCCAGTGCTGGGAGTGATGCACACACCAGGAAACTCCCACCGGAATTAAGTTCCTGTAGGAAACAAGCCAGTAGGTTTAATTATGTCCAAACTACAAGTTAGTTTTGGACTTTTATCATGTTTCAGTTTTATTTCATATAGTTAATTTTGATTTGCATGAACAAACAGACCTTTATCGTAACAAATGCCACACTAATAAAAAAATTGTGAGGCAGTAACTGAAATGTAAATGTGTATCTCAAAGCTTTAAAAAGTTTAGCATTGTTTTCCTTAAATGTGGTTGATGAATTGAAATCAAATATGAATTCCAACTTAACAAAGCTGTACTTTAACATCTCCCTCTTGTTTTGTGTTCAGTTTTTGTGAGTATACTCCCATCTGCGGTACATTTAAAGATATGTATTTCATTGTTGTAGCCTCAGATCAGTGCCTCTAGCTTGCTTAATGAATATAAAATACTGCTATTAACACTGCATTCTCCCTCATGTAGATTTCACGTGTCAGTGCTCAACCCAAGGGGGGGGGGGGGTCCTTTCTGCATTCAGGAGAATTTAGGGCCATCCTGGAAGACCTCTGCGGGGGTGGGGGGTGGCGCATGCAGGAACCTGCCTTATCTTCCCGGCTCTCTTTCAATTTCCCAGCAGATTAACCCCCCCACGGCAGATGCGAGCTTCTTTTCCGTCGACTCAGGTCCTCTTCCTCCCACGCCGGGAGATCTGCCGGCAGGCCATCTCGTTGCAGAGCTCGTTTGCGGCAGTAAAATGTGGGGCGGCGATGTGAGCAGGACGTTATCGTTATTCACAGCGCAGGAGCTGCCAGCAGTACGGTAAAGAGGCCCCTCTGCTGTAAAGCTACACAGGCATGGCAACACGGCACCGATATCTACTGACCGTATGAGACGCAGCAGGGATCACGTGCACATACATCCATGATCAGACTTTTGATTAACTCTGAGCCCCTAACCCCCCCTCAGGGACTGTGCTTTAAACTGTTTACTGTGTTTTTTTAAGACTTTGAGGCACATGTCAGCTTTTAAATCTCATAGCTTTTCCATCTTTTCCGTGACTTTGAATCGCTGCCACATTCAGTGTATGAATGTATCAACATTTCTGAGTCCTTACCCGAAACCAGCTTCTGCATAATGTCAGAAAGTTCCCCCTGAAAGAACCAAAACACCACAGTAGCGACCTTACTATGGTAAGCCCAGATGAGCGGACCGCCACCGGCGTGATGAAAAGGTTCAGCGACTGACTCCAGGGGGGGACGCCCCCCCCCCCTTCACCGCCGGCCTGCCGCTGTCATTCCGCCGGGACTCACTAGGGAAGCCCCACTGCCGCTCTCTGACTCTCCCGTCTCTGCGAGTCACATGCCCTGCAGCGCTTCAAGGAATTTAGCCATGGGCCCTCTGGTCCCAAACTGACCTTTTCAGAGTTCGACATCAAAAATGAGATTCCAGTCCTCATGGAGGAAAACGTGTGGGATTCTGTGTCGGCCTGCACAGCGCTGTTAGGAATTTCAATTTCAAATGCTTAAAACCATTTACACTTCTTTTCATTTTTCTTGACCTAAAAGACCCAAAATATACACTCAAATAAGATATAGTAGTTAGTGTGAAATGCTTTCTTCAAAATAGCAGGATAACATCATTGGCGGGGTTGAGTAATACGCAATAATGAGAATACAGCAATTTAATAATGAAATGCATGAATATTCAGCAATGATAGACATTTTTTTTCTACATTTAACTGGCTGGCGGTGTAGCATAAGAATTAACAAACTTAAATTTGACCCAATCCATATCAGCATATTATCTGGGGAAAAACAAAAAAAAAACTGTATCTTAACTTCATCTGTTACCCTGAACCGCAAAGGTTTGAAGAAAAAAGCATTTCTCTCTTCTGGATTATTCTGTTTTACCATGAGGCAAATACTACTGTGTGGCCAAGGATCATTCCACGCATTTCTGAAATGTGACTTGCTGTTTTGCTGGCCGTAGTCTCAGAGGGGACCATTAGCAGGGGCAGTGTGTCATTACTGCCGTCACCACGTCCACACTGCAAACTGCAGCTTCCATCCAAATTACAGCACCATAGCAGTGTGTCATTACTGCCGTTGTCACATCCACACTGCAAACTGCAGCTTCCATCCAAATTACAGCACCATGGCAGTGTGTCATTACTGCTGTTACCAGGTGCATGAATGCAAAATACAGATAGGAATCGTTTGCGCTTTGCGTTTGGTTTGTGCTGTGTGTGTGTGGTTTGTGCTCTGCATGTGTGTTTGCTTTGTGCTGCGTGTGTTTGCTTTGTGCTGCGTGTGTTTGCTTCGTGCTGCGTGTGTTTGCTTTGCATGTTCTCCCCGTGCTCTTCAGGCTTTCTGCAGCCACTCCAATGCGATCCTGCAGTTCGGTGAGCAGGTGTCTCTAAATTGCTCGCATCGTGTTAGTGTACGTTCCAGTGCCCTTCACTCTATCATGGGCAGGATCCAGCCGCCCTTCCCCAAGACCATTTCAGAGATGGAGGGGGGAAACACATGGATGCTAGTCATTAAATGAATACACGATCATAAAGTGCAACACCAAGCGATATGACCACGCTTCAGCTGGGGCGTTAATGAGAGTGTCACGCACTGCTGTCAGAGACAAACCCCATGACATCCACCTTCTAAAGACCTAAGGTTAGTCAGATGTTGCATTGTAAATATTATGACAAAAGGTCATTTCCACAAAAGGCACAAATGTTATATTTCTATATTTCGCCAGTTCAATGTCTAAGAGGTCAAGTATGAGTAATAAAACCTGAAGAAATTTAATAAAAATGTAATGATGATGCAAAATTATGAGAAGGCAGTGCATAGACCACGCACTTCCATGATTAGCTTTTTCACTTCTTGGGAGGCCTGGATATCGATTCTCAGAACAGCTCAGTCAGCTTGCACACATTCGATTTCCCCCATTTTCCTTAATGAACATCTTCCCATTGGAATAATCTCGTTACGGTCAGATAATTGCTGTCAAACTGTATGTTCATCGCCGAAGGCAAAGATGTCACATTTAGAACCATCAAAAGATCATTTTGCCTCATTAAGCCAGCGAGTCTCAAGTAAGTCATCTTCTTACAGGCAAAGTCCAAAGTATTACCATCACAATGACCTTTGTGCGAGTGCGACGGCAAGGAGGAGCAGAGAGAAGCGCCGAATGTCAATTCAGTCCTGAGGGGACCGCAGTGTTCAGCACGCCAGGTGCTTGCAGCTTTAGGAAGTATAAAGATGCTCATTATGTCAACGATTTTTTTAAAATGACACAATATGCATTACAGACAGGAATCACACAAATACTTGTTTGCTATTAGACAAGCCTTGGACAGTCATATTATATGTACCTATTCTCAGACAATCAGTATTTATTTGAGATTAATCTCCAAAAATATTTTTCCCTTACTAGATATGGCAAATAATCTTTCTGATGAGTTATGTCAGATTAAGTTATATAAAAGCTCTTAATTTAGACACAAAGATAAAAGTTCCAAATGATGCAATGTACACTGGAGATTAAGGGCAAAAAATTTGACAGGAAACTCTCCTGAGCTGATAGCATACATTTGGTGGGGGGAAGGGGGGGTATTTTGACTAACGGTGCCTCAATTTGTGATTCTCTTACCTCTATGGCTTATTAATGGTTCATAAAATGCCAAACTGTTTGGTTTTAAGATCACATGCATGCATTTTATACAGAAAGCTTAGCAAATATTTATTGTTTTATGTTCAAATAAAAAAGTTATCATGACATCATAATTTAATGATGTAAAATCCTAAATATTAGTGGTGTAACGGTTCTGAAACCTAGACCAAAACCATGATACAAATGTTCTTGTGTTGTGGTTCCGTCTTCTGGATTATAACTGATTGATTGATATGTGAACGTTTGCATTATGAAGGCATCTATAAATAGTCATGTGACTATTTTGGTCCAATCATGATTGAGTGATCACACCTGCTGTAAAAGCTGGGCTAGTTTCATTATATCAGGACGGATGATCTGGAGAGCTGGTCCAGCCGCACTCTGAGAGCCAGTCAGGGTTTGAGGCAGATGATGAGCCAGAAAGCGTCAGATGCTGAAACATCTCAACATTTCACATAGTTGTAGGGGGGCCGCAATGCAGCCTAGAACGGGACTTATGGAAACATAAGGGTACAGTTCTCTGTCAAAGATAATGTGAAAAAAGCAGCCTGGGCACTGGATGTGCGGTACACTGGACTGGGCACTGGATGTGCGGTACACTGGACTGGGCATAGGATGTGCGGTAATTGTGGGGACCCTCTATGGGCAGAATGGTTCTGACAGTCACATTCACACTTTGGATACGTTATCATAGGTTTCTTATAGTACAGTGCAGTAATTATCGAAATAATTAAAATTTAAATTTTACACTGTACTTCGGCCATTTAACTATGTAATAAATTATAGTGTCCATAATAGCCACCCGCGTTCGTTACTAGAGGCCCTTGGGGTGTTGACATGGCATGAATGGCCAAGCGCTGAAACGGCGCCGATAAGACGGGAGCGACTGACGGCCAATTACACGCGTCTTCCATGTGCCAGTGCTCACATTCTGCTCTGGGCGGCCCAAACATTGTGAATGTCACTGTCTCCTTTCATAGGGGCTCTGAGTAACAGCGACAAAAAGGTAACAGAGTCCAAAAATAAATTTAGAAGTTTCAACAAGATCCAGCACGTTTTATTTTCACCAATTTAAGTGCTTATTTCTCTCGCTGGAAAGCAAAACATATTCTACTGAACAAAATAAATAAAAGCTTGGTGATTTGTTTGAGTTAGGCTGGATAAGCAAAAAGGTAAGCATTATATGATAAGCATTAAGAACTGTGTTTTCCTGCAGGGAATAAGTACTTCGAATCATCAAAGAAGAAAACACAATTTGAGCAAGCTACAGTTCACAATAGCACTGTTACAGCAGCTTACTAATGGCAGTGACAGCCTGCGTTAGATCACGCAGCTAGCTAGACAAGATAGCTGAAATTCTAAGCAAACAAAATAATTAATTAAAAATTGTTCAGTGTTGATGACTTAAAAAATCGACAAACATCATCACAAATTGGGTGCTTTTCAGGGTGCATAATGTTCGCAGCTGACTAGTGTAACTAACCAGGCTGAAATGACATGATTAAGTCGTAAGATAAAGGACAAACTTTATTTGTTTGTTTGTTTGTTTGTTTCATCAAATTAGACAGACAATTTTTAAATGATATGTCAAGAGCCTTAGGAAGGTCGTGGTAACGCTGTTTCCCATCTTGGTTTTAACCCGGAAAAGTCCTCGCAGCTGCGGCCATGGCGTTACTGGTTCCGCGGTATCGGGAGCTCCTGTCCCGCCCCGACCGTTAACTTTTCAGTTAATCAACCTGCTGCATGAACGCGCCGGTTCTAAGCGCGCTTTCATATGATTGGCTACGGAAAATGAACCGTCCAATCGCTGTTGACGTAGCCAAAAGAAGCTGAAAATATGAACTAATAAAATCAGTAGGCAGGCTGAAGAGACACCGGGCAGAATACCTAAACAGCGAAAGTATATCTGAGGTACACATGAGAAAACCCGCCAGAGAAGTGTAACGTACACCATTACAGTGCTGATGAGGAGCTTTGCAGACGAACCCAGTCATCTTTAGCCAGTCTGGGCTGGTCCCCTTAAAAACACTGCCTTTTTATGTATGGTATCTAAAATAGTGCTATTAAAACTAATAAACTAATAAATAACTCATAAAACTTCTCTTAGGGCTCAGTACAATGATAGCACAAAAATGCTAATAAAACAGCGAACTCTGCTGCATTTATTTGATTTTTACACTTTGAAAGACCTCCATTCTCATTCAATATGAGCTCACGGTGAGTTCTCATTAAATCACTGTATTATCTCAGTGGCACAGATCGCTTCCCGGAGTAACTTCCCAGCCAATAACATGAATTCAAGCTGGTTCTTGTGCTGGTCTTTGATGTTCCAAGATGCTGGTAAGAATGCTCTCGGTAAGGATGCTTCGACAGATGTTCAGCACGCACGGATGGGTTACTGTCATCTGCTCTTCTGGGTGCGCCGCGGAGCGGGAAACGCAGCCAGCAAACAGTACGCTGTAATAATCCCAGCGCCGTTATTTGAAGTTTGGAGCCTGAAAACTTCACCCTTTTCACCTGAAGATGCCTGTTTCAGTCTCATTCTTGTTCTGATGTACTAAGGTTGCTGTATATTTTACAAAGTTATAGAAATGTGTGAAATCTGAAATTCAGTGTAACGTCTCCAGATGGAAACTTTTCTGTAGAGTTAAAATACACAGCAAATACAATCTTCAAATACAATATTTTTTTTAAATTTTAAAAAAGGCCAAATAAAAGTGTGGGTTTCTCCCATTGTCAGCGAGTGTGTTTGTCTGTGTGTTTGTGCATATGTGTATGATTTAAAAATGTCATTCTGATGTGCGTTTTCATTGTCCTTGTTTGACAGGATGTTGCCAAAACAAAGACATCTCAGGTCATTTCAACTGATGTCGATAAAATCAACTAATTAGCAACGACTATTAAAAACAACAGCAAATTGAACATTGAACTTCATAACAAACCAGCAAAATTTGTCAATATGAACAGATTCGATCAGGTATCCAGCTGATTAATTTGTGCAAATATCTTTAGGCTATTGATATGGAGAGTCCGTTTGAAAATGGGCTTTTCCTTGATGCCGGGGAATGGGAGAGTCTGTTGCTTGGCTTTGCCCTAAATTGTAATTTTTTATGACATAAAAGAGATAGCTAGCTGATACAAACATCAAATACCGTATCATGTTAACCTGCCAATGTACCATTTTAAAAAACATTACTTATAATTGAGTAATTTCCATTTCCTCAAATTATCTGTTACATTTATCAAAACCTAGCCTTAGAAGGAGCAGTACAGACTGTCCAGGGGTTAAAAGCGTCTGACTTACGGACAACTCGTACTTACAAACGAACTGTCGCAGAGGCTATTTTATTATGAATTCAGGTTAATCAACAAGTTGTAATAACACATGCACACACTACTTCATGATGTTCATGAAATCATTTCGTCTGCTCAGAGTACAGTACAGTACTGTTTGTCGTCAGCATTTCGTCTGCTCAGAGTACAGTACAGTACTGTTTGTAGTCAGTATTTCATCTGCTCAGGGTACAGTACAGTACTGTATGGAGTTACTTTCATTATTATTATGATTAGGGCCTTGTCTACATGTACACGGGTATTTTTAAAAATGTAGCTTTTTCTATGCACTTTGGCCTTTCATCCACATGGAAACGGTGTTTTATGTCACTGAAAATGGAGCTTTTGTAAAACCCTGTCCAAGGTTTTCAGTGTGGTCTTGGAGACAGAATTGTAATGTCAGATTGTGCACCGTTATCTGCTTAGTTTGACATCAGCTAAGTATGTTACTCTAATGGCACAATGTGCAAGAAAACAATGCTGGTTTTAAACCTGCAAGGGAATCTAAGAGTAAACCTAGAGTACCTTCAGCTGTATTCTGATATACTCCCTGAGCAAATATGATGGTTCTCGGCTTAATTAATGCTGGAATCAAGCATCCCAAAAGAGATCAGAGGAAATATATTTGCTCTGAAGTTAATGTAGTATAAAACAATAATTTACCAAAATATACGGCAATAGATTTTAATCCATATTGTCCATATTGCAGGGCTTGACAAACCTTATACATCTTAGTAATCTAATATGAATCTGAATCGTGAAAAGAAGACATCATAAAATTGCTGTATTGAACCCAGTTACAAGGACAACTTTTGATTGCAGAGTGTATTAGAAGTGATGTAGCAAAAAGTACAATGATGGATCTTATTAAAACAGAAACAGTCCACATTTATTTCATCAGGAGATTGCCCAAACCAAGCACGTTGAAATGATTAATAAACACAGAATGTATCTGCGTGAACAAATAAAAAAGGTGGCGATATGTGGAATCAATGGCCCCCACAGTTAAGCTGAACTTATTTAGCAATCAAACATTTTCAATTACAATACATACAGTGTTCTCTTTGTGAAAGCAATAATGGAGTCTTTGCTTGTAGTGGTCATCTAATGAGAGAAATACAGCATCCCTGATGTCCGTGAAACCAAACCGTTAATTACCTATTACACAATTACGGACTTCCGGAAAACGTCACATATTAACACACATACACACAGAAAAAAGTGACACATCTGGGAATAAAAAACAACGAGACCATGTGCATCACAATGGGAAAGACCTGTAGCTGCCATCTCCCTCGACACATGGAGGATTTACGCTGTCAGTCCAAGTCCTCCTGCCTCTGGTTCACTTTGCTGTTTGCGCAGGTGCTTCAAATACATCTGGGCATCAGGAGAGTGGGAGGCAGAGAGGGCTGTGCAGTCTTTGAAAAAAGCCTTACAGAAAGCTGGAGCTATAGCAGGGCGCCCTTCACAAAGCCGCAGACAAAGAGCAGGACGGCGCCTCCGTAGCCTGTAGCTGTCCTCGAACCTGCAGAAGAAGATGCGTATTTTCTTTAGGTCACCATGATTAGTGGGTATGCTGCACAGCATTTTAGCAAATGCACTGCTGACTGGCTGCGGCACAAATGCAAAACGTCGTCACATCGAAAGCATTAAACGCTCGCAGCACAAGATGCTTGTAATATCCAAGAAAGTAAAACCAAAAACTGTGGCACATTATTGGCGAATTGGGTATAAACTTTCCTTGAAGTAAACAACCTAACCTTAATCGTGCGCTCAATGCCGTGCGCATGCAGTGATGTCACTGCCTCTCCAGCCAATCAGCTTGTCTGAAGCCATACCGAGCAGCCTCTCTGAGAGTCAGCAGCTGAATCGCTTCCTTCCAGTAAAAGGGCTAGCAGAACTGAATCCTTTATTCACACTTTTCAGTCCAAAAGCACATCAGGGAAATTACAAGATGTGATGTCATGCCAAGAAATCGTTAACCTTTCTGCATGACTAGAGCAAAAAGTCACATTCTAAACACGCTGAATAGAGCTTCTTAACAACTTCAAACTGTAACCTCTGCATCATCTGTGAATGCCTATGAACTGTCCACACGAGTAGTGCATGCATTCTGTCACATATACTGTATACGCTTTTGGTGACATTTTTAGTGTGTGTCATTTATGCATGTGCCCAGTGATGTACTGGAATCCAGTATGAACTGTCCCCCATTTCCCAGATACGCCTCAAGTAATTCCAACCCTGACTGAATATAAATATATGTGACAATGCCTATTGGTTCGTTGTTATGAAAAACAATGAAACATTATTCTCTAACTGCTTCTCTGAAGAAGAATGTAATTTTGAGAACCGAGCGGATATGGACTGAGCAGCAGATAGGGGGTAGCAGCCCACCTACTGAAAATAATTAGTCCAAATCTGATTAGTGGCTGATTCTCAGCTTGGCAGCTAGGTACGATTACGCAGAAGGAAGAGGGTTAAACACGTCCGCCACTGGAGTGATTTCAGCACAATTTCTGCCGCAGACACACTGATAGTAGAGACACATGGGCTGGCAGAAGCTACAACCCGAATGGAGAGTGACGGGCAGACAGCGACATCGTTCCAAATGACCCGGTATCATAACAAAGTGATGCGGCAGGGTGCTCCGGAGGGCATCGCACAGGGCACAGCTGGCTGGCAAAAAAGAGGAGGGCAGAGCCTCAAATGTTTCACTCCTAGTCTGGGAGAGAAAATAGGGAAGCAATGGCCTTCGGGAACTTTCTGGAAGCGAGCCGGGGCGAAGCAGACTCCTGACACAATGCTGTCCAGAGCCAGCGGTAATGAATCAGACCAGGGTGCCAGCCTGCAGTGCAAGCGAGAACCGCGGGAAGAGCGACGGCTTGGCAGAAATGCGGCCAGAATGTCGCAACCACAGCAGAAATAATATCACAAGGATTTCTGCAAATGAATTAGGCTTAAAAGGCAAATGGGATGATATTACTAATACATGAAACACTGGAATGGTAATGTGAATGGAAAATGTGGCATCAGACATAAAGCAATGCAAAAATGTCATAACAATGGTAAGCATGTTAAACTGGCAGCTATATAGGAATATATAGGAAATGTCACAATGATGTCATCATTACAGAGAGCATGTGACAATGTCAGGCATAAGAAACTCCATATTACTGTCATAACAACGGAAATCATGTGACATATATATATATACATACATTTTGCTGATGTCATAACTGTGATGCCAGAAAGACTAATCATATTTCAGCAACGTTGTAACTGAGGAAAGTGTCAACAAGCATGACAGCAATACTTTAATAATGGGAAATGTCACAATGTGAGACAGATGAAAGTATTTCCTAACTACGGCAAATGCGTCATACTGTCACAAACATGGGAAATATTCCAATAATGCAGCAACAACAGAAAACATGTCATAACTTCAGAAATAGAAGACACTTTTTGCGGTACTATCAAAACAAACACATTGCAGCAATCAAAGTTACGCAATATCACTGGGGGAGCTAAAATCCTATTAGGCAGCAGTGACAAATCAGAGCATTTGAATCTCATATAATAATTATAACTGAGATTAAATTCCACACTAGTTTAGATACTCATTTACATACAAGCACTGATGAAATGTAGCTAATTAATCCGTGTGGATACTGAGGATTATCAGTATGCTAAAGGACGGAACTTTCCAGTAACCCCCCCCCCGTAGCTGAATCGATACAGAGCTGCTCATTGAAAGCCCGCTTTACTCCAAAATAATTATTATTAGTGCAGCGGAGTTCATCTATTTTGCATTAATTTTACTACATCTTCTACCTCAGCAAGCGTATAATAATTGAGATGAGCTTGACCCTAATTTAACTAAAAGTTCAAGAATAATTGATTACAACAAATGAAGCCTTGCGTGTCGCGTCCATAATTAAACGGAAATGGAGGCAGGGGGTGATTCTGGGAAACAGCAGGGGGGCGTGAAGCCGCGTGGCCTGAGAGGCAGGATGGCATAGACCCCCCCCCCCCAGGATGGCATAGAAGCACACCCCCCCCCACGGCATGCGACACGCAAACACGGGGGGGGGAGGGGCGGCATGCACCACTCCAGCCCTTTCATAGCGCCCCCCACAAGCAGACTTAAAATGGACATTTTAATCACTGTTCAGTTAAATGGTGTTGCCGTTGGTCAGTTTGCAGCCTATTCACCATTTAAATGTAAATTTCTTAAGTGCACTTACATAAATATGTCTTAACTATGCCGCCGCTCTGTTCTAATGTGTCGTTGACTCTTATAATGTATTTTACTTATGCTTTAATGCTACACTTACTCGCTGTTCCTTACCGAGCTGTATTATATAACTCTACCTCCAATCAGCACATCCACATTTTTTCAAAAGATAAGAATAGAGACGGTGTTTACATCCACTCAATCTATGCGTTTGTGTTTGACCCCCCTTGCGCCCCAACCCCCCCCCCCCCCCCCCGGCCCC
>JAODJW010000091.1:1322572-1333496 GCA_026777045.1 Hyperopisus bebe
GGCAGAGTTTCCAGGCAGGCCCCTCGGGGCCCCGCCACGCAGCACGCAGCCCTCGGGGGGCGCCGCTGGGCTCTGACGAGCGGCAAGAGGCGTGACCCCAATCGCTGAGCCCTGGCCTTTGCTCCCTCCCATTCCTGCTGCTGGAGATTAGTAACCTCATTAAAATATCATGCAGAGAATGCAGCATGAGGGCAGAGCGTGTGCCTGCTACGCCCCCGCAGGCAGAAATGTGCAGTGCGTGGCTGAGATAGCACTGGCGGAAATGTGCAGTGCGTGGCTGGGAGAGCACTGCCAGAAATGTGCAGTGCGTGGCTGGGAGAGCACTGCCAGAAATTCTATCTATCTATCTATCTATCTATCTATCTATCTATCTGTCTATCTGTCTATCTGTCTATCTATCTATCTATCTATTTTACTTATTTGCACAAGGTCCAAATTTAGGTATTTCTGTTGAAGGTCTAAGCATTGCGATGCTGTGCCTATGCAGTGCCTATGCTGTGCCTATGCAGTGCCTATGCTCTGCCTATGCAGTGCCTATGCAGTCCCTATTACTCCAGGGATATCTGATCCTTTCTGTGATGAAGTTTAGCTTCATCCTCTTTATTTTTTCCACTTATTCTTGTTTCTGATATGTTCCCCATGGCCTGTTACACACCATCTGTGCTCAAGTCCAGAAGGTCAAATCCTGTGGTCAGCAGAGTTTTCATATGGACCCGTGGGCAAGGAGACGCTGGGTGATCTGATCTCATCCAGATTCTGTGAGCAAGGGTGGAAAAATATACAAAAAAAGCAAAACGACAATAAGCATAAAAGCAGGAAGTGGGAGATCATTGTGTCCAAGGCCACTAGAGGGCTTTTCTCCAAATGGCTACAGTAAAATGTCCTTGTCCAGCAGATGGAGAGACGTGAAGCTGCTCTTCCAGCCCCGTGGTCAGAGACAGGTCTCTCTCGCTGCCTGCTGCTTTTCACTCAGCGCTGGAAAAGGCCCACATAGGCCATGCAAGCGCTTGCTGCCTCAGGTGTCACATAAATCAGTTCTGACACTTTGGTGGATCGATGGCATTTGATTAAAGATGCAGATTAAATGAGATGCCCAGATTTAAAGACCTTGGTTTCCTTTCCTACCATGTCTCTAAGTGTAAACGGGAAATGAGAAATTAGGAAATTAAATGGGCCAAAGGAATACAGCCTATGATGAAAAAAATGGGAAGTGTGGCTGGGAAGCAGCCGCTCAGTAGTTTCTGCGGGCAGCTCATGCCTGCTGCATTGCAGGTTTGATCCTCGCATGTGGATTTTGCGCATTCTCCCCCACTTGAGGGGCTGCACGCCTGCTGTGTTGCAGGTTTCATACCTGCATGTGGATTTTGCGCATTGTCCCCCGCTTGAGGGGCTGCACGCCTGCTGTGTTGCGGGTTTCATACCTGCATGTGGATTTTGCGCATTCTCCCCCGCTTTCAGTGTCCTCGTCCGGGTAGTAAACAAGCAGCTGGATGAATGGGTGTCTGCAAATACACTCTGCAGTGGAGTGACACTGTCCAGGTCTCCCTCTGCCCTATGCTGCCTGCAGTAGTCTTTAGCCCATCTGCACTGCATAAATGCTTATGGGGGACAGAATCATCTGTTTAAGCTCATGGTAAGTTCTGACACAGATTTGCACGCTAATAGCAAGTGCATTTTCAAGCATTAGACTCTCTGAATGTTTGTACTCTTTCTGAGGGACAATGCCTTTGTATAGTGTTATGTTCAGTATTTCCTTCACTTCTCCCCTGCATGCTACATCGAAGCAGATCATGGGATATATGAAGAGGAAGGATAGCTGCTTTCTATTAAAGGGATGCTACTTTATTTTTGGGAATGTGGAAGCGTGGCACTGTGTGGCACTGCAAGGCATTGCATGGCAATGCGGGGTTCTGTACAGTGCACTGCAAAGTACTCCCTGCACTGCAAGGCATTACGAGGCACTGCACTCAGCACTGTGATGCACCTTGTAGCCGCTCTTGAGATTATGGTCCACTGAAATGTCTCAGAGCAATAACTCAAAGGGACGACTGTGGCTGCCTTAGAGTACACGCTTCACATAGCCAGATAAAATATGTGTAGTGCTCACCTCAGTGAATCACGGTGTCCAGGGGCCCAGTCCGGAACAGCAGTGAGCCTTTGCAGGCTCGGAGAAGGGCAGTGTGACTTCAGACGTGCGGGCCCCATAGGAGAGCATGCCGAGAGGAGAGGAGACTTTCATGATAATTTTGATGGATGATCAGGAAGCTCTTTATGTACGCAGTCACCACACGAGAGTGTAGCAAGGAAGTGTTTCTCCTGGGAAACGTCTCCAGAGAGACCAAGGCTTCACGGCCAGGACAAACTGGTGGAAATAAAGCCCAGTCTGCTGCAGTTATGCTGTATGCCACTGTATGCCACTGCAACTCAATTCATGACTTTTACTTATTTATTACTACACTTACGCCAGTCACGGGGGTGTGTGTGGGAAGGGGGCACCCTGGACAGACTCCCAGTAAATGTAAATTCTCTAACCCTTAGAAAAAAACAGGGATGACGGGTCTTTGGGATTTCATTCTATTAGCAATTAGCACCCATTTGGCCCCAGATCACAGGGTGTGGGTGATTAAAACCTGAGTCATGGTAAAAAAAAACAGCCCAAACCCTTCAATGTGATATTTACTCCCAGCATGTAAATTATTGTTCCTGAAAATCACATTTACCCTCCATCTAAGTAAATGCCTCAGTAGAAAAAGTGTTCATTTAGTTAAATAATCACAGGTTGTTTTACAGCCTGGATGAAAAGTTCCCTGATATGCAGCATTCTGAGTTCCCACAGTAATTACTGTCCGTTAAACACGATCTTTCTTCGTGAAATTTTAAGGAAGTAGCGTACAAAGACGGGCTATACGGCAACTTTTAGGTGCTGACAGGGCAAATTCATTTCAAGATGAGTCAAGAAAGCGGTTTGATGTCACAAAATGTTATTTTTGATATTTCAAAAGCTGATTTTTTTTTTTTGCTCAGCAGATGACAGAGGTAGACATTTTATCGAATTACTAAGGTTAGGTAACATATGCGTTTAATTAACTGAGAATTCAACAACCACTGAGTCACAGCATATCGCCATCATATAAGTAGGCAAGAAACAATCAGTGCCACTGTGCATAAATTAATCACAATGCATTCAGAGCTAATATGAAACTTTCACAGAGTTTCAAAGTGGTTTAATGATGCCATGGCCTGTTCTATTCCAGGCTGCTCCCTGATAGTAGCCACTCAAATATGTACAATACATGATAAATAACAGTCAGCTCCAGATCTCCTTAAATAAAGAGGGCATCCTTTGTTTGACTTTGTCTTTTGTATAAATTACATTCTTCTCTCCAAATCACTGCTTATGTTCTTAATTTTGTCCTATGGTAGCAGTGGGATTAACAGAGAGAAAGACAAATAGCCCATTATAGAGAAAGCCATGAGGCAATATCCATCTCTGTAAATCGCTTTAACTCGGATATATAAGCTTTAATAGATATCCAAGGGAACGATTATGTCATTCTTACAGGCTCAGTCACTAGCCGGTGGAGTAATAAGCATAATGATTGTAATAAAAATGCAGAACCATCTCTGAAATACATCTATGCATGTGTGTCTGGGCAAAATATGAATTAGTATCAGGTGCTGCTGGTATTATACCGGTATTATACTGGCATTATACTGGTATTCTGTAAAGAGGTGCAGGTATTGGACAGATAGGATGCTGGTCCTGGCTGCATTGCTGTCGTGTTGCACACTGGGCCTGTTTGCATTGCTGTCGTGTTGCACACTGAGCCTGGTTGCATTGCTCTTGTGTTGCACGCTGGGCCTGTTTGCATTGCTGTCGTGTTGCATGCTGGGCCTGTTTGCATTGCTGTCGTGTTGCTAGCCAGGCCTGGTTGCATTACTGTCATGTTGCACACTGAGCCTGGTTGCATTGCTGTTGTGTTGCACGCTGGGCCTGTTTGCATTGCTGTGGTGTTGCACGCCAGGCCTGTTTGCATTACTGTCATGTTGCACACTGAGCCTGGTTGCATTGCTGTGGTGTTGCAGGCCGGGCCTGTTTTACAGATTGATTTGTTCTACATTTTGTGCTCATTTCCCATGCAGATGAGGGATACCCTGTCATACTAAAGCACAAGGACAGCCCACCAGGACTTGTTCCAGCTCCTGTCGCCTCTTTGCTGCCTCATTGCCCCCGTTTCCATCCATTCTTTAAGCCCTAAGCCAGAAGTGCCCCCTATCTGCAGTATTGGGTAATGCTGCTGGTGTGTGATCTGTTAAGGGTGGGCATTCTGTCCTGGGGGAGCCCCTTCACTGCGCCTTCCCTGAGATAAACTCCCAACAACACCGGATGATGGAAAATGGACGAATTGGTCACATTGCCTTTAAGCATCCATGGCTGAAATTTAATGACTTACTTACTTTGATGTTTTTAATTGAGCCTTTTTCACTCAGACATGTTAATGTCTAATGCTACATTTATGGCCCACTTGGCTGAGAGGGAACTCCAGCTGAGTGACACTGATCACCTGACCAGGATGGCAGAAAAGCCCCTAACTTGGGAGATAAGCGGAAGGCTGGGAAAAGAGAAGTGGTGGAGGAAAAACTGAGCAGATAATATTGAAGTTGTATCTCAGTTACAGTATATGCGTTTTTGCATGTGTGTCTCCATATTTCTGCATCGAAAAATTTATTCCATAACTGATGTACTTCTGTGTAATATTTCCGGTGCCCAGAGTGAAAATTACCATTGTTTTTTTTCTATGAAACCGAATGGTTTTCTAGCCAGATTTAATAATGAATTATAAACATCGCAGGCCATATAAATAAAATCATAAACTGACTGTCGGTCAGATAAATCAATTGATCATCATTAATCATATTCACTGGGTACTCCGAGTCGCAGGACACTGTTCTAAGGATGCGTTAATTTTCTTCATTTATCATCATAAATTTAGCCATGTTGTAGTTAAGATACAGTCAGAGGCACCTTAAGTTTTTTCCTTACTTTAGTTGTTAAGGTCTTTTGTGCAACCGTCAAGCTTTTAAGGGATTCCATAAGTATAAGACCAAGATAAGGGAAAAAACTTACATACTTCAGTGAACATTTTAGGGAAACCTTAAGGAGAAGACTAAAGGGTGTTTCGAGCAACCAACTTTATTTTAAGGAAACCTTAACTCGGACTTTAAGGAAAATATTAACGCAAGGCGTTTTGTGTAACCTGCCCCTGCATTTCACTTAAGCACTGAGCCCTCGCTGTGTGCTGATTGGTCAGTCTCCTACAATCATTCATGTGTCACTAATGTTAATGTGAAACAGCTGAATGAGACTTTTTAACAATACTGACTGCATGTAACCTAGTGCCTTATCGCCTTGACTTCCCCTAAAGACATTCCGTACTCCCCATCGCCAGACGATGGTCACGCACCCCATGGCATCATTGCAAATACCCCACTTCTCAATTCACTTCTGAAAACACCCCCTTATTTCCCACACTGCACTGCATGTACTATAGTGTAGGAGACAGCCTCTGCATCACTGCCCATGACTAATAACATCTATCATTGGCATGGGGGGGCGGGGGGAGGCATTCAGTAGATTGACTTCCAAGAGGGGCAGCGTAAAATATAAAATACTGATAAACTCGTGTCATTAAAGTGTGTTTCAGCACTGACAAGCTCCTCTGATTCTAAATGATAGATGGGAGGGGAGAGGAGAAGACAGAAAGGAGGGGATTGGAGGGGAGTGGAAGGAATAAGAGGGGATAGCAGAGGAGGGCAAGAGAGAGGAGAGGAGAAGTAGGGAGAGAGAAGGAAGGAAGGAGCAAGGAGCTTATACCCTGAATCGCTTGGGTAGACCGCCACCTATGTGACTGCAGTGACCTCACACAGAGTCCCATGTGGCCCTGAAGTCTGCCCATTTTGTCGCATTCGATCATGCGTTTGTGTCGTTAGCAGCGGAGGGTGATCAGGTCCAGACTGTCGCATTCCGATCATGCGTTTGTGTGGTTAGCAGCGGAGGGTGATCAGGTCCAGACTGTCGCATTCCGATCATGCGTTTGTGTGGTTAGCAGCGGAGGGTGATCAGGTCCAGACTGTCGCATTCCGATCATGCGTTTGTGTCGTTAGCAGCAGGGGGTGATCAGGAAGACCCCCTTCACCTTTCCCGTCTTGTACATCTGTCATACATTTAAGAATTGGTCTCCCCATTCAGTTTTAGCCAATCACTAACTCACAAACAAATAAACGACCAATAAAGGATCATTTCTAAAAAATAATCATTAAAAAAACAAGTGAGCCAGCCAGTAGGGGCCCCCTGATCACTCTGGGCCCCCAGACTGCAGCCTAAGCGAGCCTGTTCATTAATCCACCCCTGCTTGTACAGTATAGGGCCTATTCATTTTCGGTAAAATGACGTGATCATAAAAACTAAATCTGTAGATAGTTGATAGCTGATAGATAGTTGATTGTTTTGCTAAAGCGGGCAAATATAAGAGAAATACAGTCGTGAAGAGGCTGTGTCATTACCAATGTGCAGCCCAGAGATAAATAAAAGGAGTGACAATATTGTGAACACTTTTGGCAATTTCAGTTAAAAAAAACAATGTCACTTTAAGGCAGCTCATGTAAAGAACTTACTAAATGAGCTTGTGAATAAATTATCTGGAGACCCTCACTTTGGGAACCTGTGGCCAAGAATCATGAACAATAGGAGCGGGAGAAGCTTATTGCTCTTGGAAATCTGTCGGCCGTTTCCAAATAACAGCTTTAGAAACAGAACAGAACTATTCGTGAGGAAGATATAATCACAGTCTGTGTCATACACAAAAAACAGTTTCAGGAACAGCAACCATTTCATTGAAATATTTGGGAAAACCACATCGATCTGAGCATCTCACTTTCTTAGGCAGCTGTTCGAAGGAGGCCCTTTGTGTTTCAAAGCGGTTTCTTATTTAGAAACATAATGCATCACTGGCAAGAGCCATTGTTACTGATTTCATTTTTCGTCTTGATTTCGTTTCAAGTAGAACAGAAATGTTTCATAATAGAAAACATTCGAATGAAGCAATCTGATGAGGATCAAGAATAAGTTGTGAAACGGTCTACTTAGGGTCTATGGTCAGCTATAGAGCAGCGTGATCTTGGGGTATACACCACATGAAGAACGCTGGGGTTGCCCGCCGCTTCTCAGCTTCTCGCCAGCATTGCGGTGACACTGTGGCTTCTGGGAAACAGGAGTTAGGTTCTCGCAGCCAGCTGCGGCCAGACAAGGGCCACGTCAGCCTGGAAGCTGCCGAGATGCCTGGCTTGTGACTCTGCACCATTGCAGTTATTCACTCATGATGATTGATGGTGATTATTGGCAGCAGTGATTGATAAACCAGGTTCCCCCCCCCCCTAAAGAATCTTCCATGTTCCCACACGGAGCTCGAATTATAGCCACTTTTATTCTGAGGGCTGTACTTGTGTTAAAAGCTGAGCTCTGCATTAGTCGTGCACTATTATTCATCCTTTGCAGCTGGGTGGTAAAGCTTCAGAGCCTAATGAAGAGGTATCTCAGACAGAATGGGATTATCCCTGCACAGCCAGTGCGCCCGTCCACACTCATGAGTTATTGCTGGACCGGGAGTCGCACTTGACATGTTACTTAGTGAGTTGATACTGCAGAAAAAGCAGAAATTATTAGAAGCAGTGTAACTGTTCATCTTGAAGTTGTCTTTGTAATTTCCCTGTCTTCTTTCGTGGACTGCAACGCGTTCACTGCATCGGGATCGCTTTGGGGGATACAGGTTACCGAGGCCGTCAAAAACATCTAGGGTTTGTTTGTGGGATGGGCGGGGAAAAAATGGAATAGAATATGACTTCGGATGGCTTCATTGCCTTCCTGCCTGTGGTACTAAGAATCACTGCTGCTGAAAATAAATGAACCGCAAAGACAGTTTGGGAAATGAGAAGGACGGGTGGACTGGGCCCCTGTCTAAAGTGATGTGGTGAAGGTGACAGTTTATTTTATTTATATATTTGTTACCCACCTATGAAGACAATCGTGACCTGCCGCATCTGGTACATCGGCTTGGGTATCTAAGAAGAGAAATATCCAAATATATTTCAGAATTGCAATGATTTTCCAGTAGTAATGAAAAGGTAAGTATATTATTCATTATTAGTAATATCACACATTGTGAGTGATTGATGCATTCCGAAACTTGCAACTCAAAACTTGAAAGAGTCCCACCTCCTACTTAAAAAATACTATACAACAGCTGAATTGAATGAATTCGTAATGCAAATTTACGCAAGCACATCCTAATACTACTAGCATTTGATGCTAATATAAGATAGCAATTCTCACAGACTTGCTAGCGTAAATTAGCACACAGTAAACCATGATGTACACTGTGTGAACAGTAAATAATGATAACACCAACAATCATAATAATAATAATAATAATAATAATCGCACACAGTCCATCACTGTCGCTCTCCAAATCTGACAAGGCTTTTCCCGAGCCGACCCGTCTGCAGTGGAAAACCAAGGCGAGCTGGAACTGCACTGTAACTAGTGTCTCTTCTTCATTCGGCTTGGTTTCTGAGTGCCAGTGGAAAAACACTGCAGCTGTAACCAGATTAGCTGTCTCAGTTTCCCTGGAGAGCCCTTGTGATAAACTATGACAAGACAGAGAGCAGATAGCACATTGGGTTTGCGTATAAAACATTTCAATTTGAATTCAGTCATGCCATGAAACATTCTGATTAACCACCATGAGCTTTGATTGAAGACGCCTTGCAGTCAAAGTATGACCTTGTACATTTTATGCATAAGACAACTGTCTTTGCTGTTACAAACGGCTCTTTAATCCATATATAGACATCTGTTTAATTAACATATGGCAGTAACGATTGCTTGTATAAGAATTATAAGATCCCTCTGGAAAGAGAATCTGCTTACTTAGAATTTACATTCCTCTGTGATGGGTTATAATTGCTCATGTAATTAAATGCTAATGAACTCAGCCGCTCAATAATTACATAGGTACAGACCTCTAAATATATCTCTTGGTGGAAAACACAAGTAAGGAAAGGAAAGGAACACGAGCCAGTGCAAATAGCCACAGACACATACAAAGAAATGCAGTGGCAGCCCTGCAATTCGCGTAAGGGATTCTCACTGCGTTATGGCTTTTAGTTCTCCGTCTGACATTTTCCACATCACTTAGGTCATGCGTAGGTGCTGGTTTGACAGGGAACCATCCCCTGCCCAGGTTCTGACCTTTAAATAGTTGTCTTTTGTAGAAACCATCATTATTAATATCATTCTTTTTTGGGGGGGGAGGGGGGTTGTACAGTGCCCAGAAAGCTCTATCTGTCAGAGTAGAGCTTGCGCTGAAGGCTGCCTTTTTAGCCCTTGCCCTCGTATCTCACGGCATGTTGCCTTAACTTGCTACATTAAGCATATTAAGGCTCTCCAATTAGAAATGACACTGGAATAATGCGGCTTAATTCATTCTAATGCACACAGCCCGGAATAATAAGCCCTTCTTAATACTGGGATCAGTAAGTGTGTATCTTAGACACAGTAAGTAATGAACCTTATGTCCACAATGTTTGGTGCTCAGCTACAATGGCTGATTACATCCTATGATATTTCAGGATCTATGTAAGAACACTGAAAGGCCAGATGCACGAAGCCTTCGGGAAGGAAAGCCATTTCACATCACGCTTCTGACACTCGCTCTGCGGGTTTAAACGCTGCTTGCAGGATAATGTCACGGAGCTCTTGCTGCCGGTTGGTTGCTGAGGTTGGGGGGCTAATTGGCTATAATTCCTCACAGGCTCTCAAAGGGCCGGGTTTCTAACAGCAGTGGCGACTGTAACCTCTGCAAGTAAAAAAAATACAAAGTATCTTTTATTGTTATATTTGAATTTTTTGGATCAAAATGAATGTATATCTTGGGGGAAAACAATATAAAATTCTAAAGCCTTTGTTTTTTTCTCTTTGTTCATTACACCCCCATGAAAAAAAAAAAAGAAAACTTGGAGATTCATGAAGTACAAAAACAATTCGAGTACCAGTACTTTAGAAGTATGATTTTGTATAAAATGGCAATACGACGTAAATACAAAGGAAAACTTTGCAGCTATTTAAAGGAGACACATTCAGAGGGAATGCAAGTTAAAATTATTTTAATGTGAGTTAAAAGCCCGCGTTCATTCCTACTGCTAATCACACGCAGTCATGGGATTGCGTGCTTCTCTGCTGGTGTCACTTTCATGAAGTAATGCTGCCCACACAATGCTGCTCCCAAAAGCCTGCAACCCGAATCAGCGCGCGGGATCACAGCTGTCCATGAAAGATGTTACTGTAATTTGTCATTTAACAACTTAGAGGGTGCCTTGTACAACAATTACAAGTAAAGGTTAGTGTCTAATTAAGCTATTATTCCAGCAGGGACCTGACAGCACAGGAGAGACATAAGGCGTGACAGCTTGTGTTTTACGATGTCGGCAATAAATCGCCCTGCCTGGAAGGCGCACTGCGGGTGTGGCAGTGCGATGCTGCTGCTGTGGCCATCGACAGAGAAACAACCAGCAGACAGCAATGAATGATCCATCAATGCTCTAGGCATCCCTGAGGATCTGGTCCGTTTTACTTTATAAAGCTTTAATATCAAAATATACATTTTAGAGGGTTATAAGGGAGGTGGACTGTGGCTCTGTGGGTTAGGTAACTATGTTTGTGATTGGCAGGTCCCTGGTGGCCCTCAGGTGAGGCCCTTCAGCCCCGATTGGCAGGTCCCTGGTGGCCCTCAGGTGAGGCCCTTCAGCCCCGAATGGCAGGTCCCTGGTGGCCCTCAGGTGAGGCCCTTTAGCCCCGATTGGCAGGTCC
>JAODJW010000092.1:94311-107539 GCA_026777045.1 Hyperopisus bebe
ACAATAATTGATGCATTTAAAATCCATCGCCATAGCGTTTTTCTGAGGACTATATCTACCTTGCCTTTGGACCGATCTGTATCTTCACAGTATTGCAGATTGAGATTAACTGAATTGTCATTATAAAATTTTATCGGAGGGCAGATTTCTGTTCGTATTTGTCAAACGCAGGAATAATGAATCACCCTTGACGCTAAATTCATTCCACTTTCTGAAGGTGGAGAAAGTGGTGTATGATGAATAAGATAACAATTAATTAGCAATTCAAAATCTTCAATAAATACTGGCATACAGTCTCTAACATTCATCACAGTCTGTGATATAAGTTCAAGTGCACACAGTATATTATATTTAAACCGGCTAGGAAGGGCTTGCAATTAATCTTGTGTTTTCTCGACTATTTTCAACGTCTATGGTGTAACGGTTAGTACTGTGCACTTTGAAACCAGCGATCAGAGTTGTTCAAATTTCGATGGGACTTCATACATTTAAGGTTGTGCTTTGCTTAGGTCTGCGCATGGAAGGTTACTCGTTGAAATACCATGGCTGGCAGAGTGATCACATCATTGTTGGGTCCTTGAATATGAGGCATAACCCTGAAGGCTGCTAGATAGCTGACACTACTCTGCTCCCAGGTCCTGCCCTCTCTGGTGAGTGTGTCATACCAGAGCAAACCCTAAATCAGGGCTGCCTAACTCTGCTCCTGGACATCTAGCACCTTGCATAGCTTAGGTGAGGTGAGTAACGAGATAATCAGGCCCTTCAGTAGCGTGTCAGTATTAGAGACAGCTTTGTGGAAGCTAAGATGACTAATATTGAGATATTACTGAAGGGCCTGATTATCTGAATCAGGTGTGTTAAATTAGTGCTGCACCTACAGTAAGCTCTGCAGGGTGGGAGATCTCCAGCAGCAGGGTTGGACAGTCCTGCCGTAAATCGCTCCACGTAGTTGTCTTGCACAATAGCCCTGGTGTAATGAAGCTCTACTTGCAGAAAGAGCTGAATCAGTAGACGTTAATTTGCCTTGAGTTGAAATAAAATGTATATAAATTTGTCGTTATGTAATATCCTCCAAGATTTCCTGTCTGTATCAGACCGATAGAAGCTACTGCAACAACCTGACCATTTACATCCAATTTTATTTGCCATATTGACACAGCTGTAAATATTGATGACCTGAACTCGTTCTGATCTGGCACATATCACTCCGAGAAAATGGTCTTAATACTGTCTGTGTACGCCAGGGGTAGCCAGTCTTAACCATTAATTAAGCATATTTTTCGCTGCAACTCCCTAATTAGATTACTAATTAGTGGACTGGTTGGCTGAAGAGTCCTCATAACTGGGTTTGAACACCTGACCTAATGGTTATCCCAAAAAAACCTGCATACACACTTGGCCTTATGCAGATAATACAAATTCAAAATAACTTTATTTGTCCCCGAGGGGCAGTTAAAGGCACCCAGGGAAGTTGAAGAAGGACACAATGACATAAAGTGCAACAGTATTTGAAGGATGCTGTGCAAAATTGCAGTCAATCAGGTAGATAAGAACTGAATAAATATGCAAAGGGAGGGATTGTTAGTGGGCATGGGGGGGACAAGTGCAGAATGAATGACGGGTTCCAGTACAGGAAGGCGGGGGGAATCTGTGAATTGAGGAGAACAAAGGTGGCTCTCTTCCTCATATCATGACCTGCTCGTCCGCCCCTCCTGTGTGCCACACCCTCCTTGTTACCTCGTGTGGAATCCCTGTGTTTTCAGCTGTGTCTAGTTGTTGTTAATTAATTCAGTGTATTTAGTGCTTCTGTGTCTGTCTTACCTCTGTTCGGTCATTAACGTTGGATGTTTTTTGAGTTGTGTTTGTCCGCATTAAGTTCTGTGTTACCTGACTTCCTGACTAGTGCGCCTGATTCCACGACTCGCTCCTTAACAGAATGACCGGACCAAAAGTGAAGATGCCTCCCCTCAGTGAGGTGGAACACCGCGATCTGTTGGAGGAGGTGGCATATTGGCTCGAACAGCCCGAGGTAATTGAGGACCATTGCTATGCTCCGTCAGGCATCCTTTGATTGCGGTTTTCTTCCTCCATTGCCGTGCGAGCCGCTGGACCTCACAGCACCAGCTCACAGGAAAAATAAGTGGGGAAAGAGACAGGAGGATGCACTGGGCATTTCCCTAGGGGCTGTCTCAATCTCGGCTGTCTCCCCTATGGGGTGCTGGGAGGAACCCGGCCCGGCGGTGTCTGCGCCCGTCGCCCATCTGCTGCTGCTTTGCCTGCGCCCAAAGCCTGCCTGTGTGTTGCATCTGCTTCGCCCTTGTGGTTCCCGATCCCCTGGACCCTGCCCCTGTCCCCGAGGAGGTCCCGGACCATTGGACCGACACTCCTCCTCCATCTCCAAGGGGGAGGACCTTGAGTGGGACCCCTCGGGGATATCCCTGGTGACTGCCCCGGTGAGCCCCTCCAGTGGGTTGCCCCAACCATTACCCCAGCGTGGCAGATCCCAGCCTAGACCTCAACTCACCGAGTCCAGAAGAGGGAGAGGACACTTGCGTAGGGGTTGGGTCCCACCCACCCTGTCCCCTGGCTTTGGCTCGGTGGTCCCCCTATTCTGACTCATCAGTCTCCAACCGCTTCGCCTGCCACGGCTTTTACTCCCTTCTCGCCTCCTCCGGTGTCCCTTTCACCTCATCCCCTCCATCTTCCTCCGCACCCCCTTCGTCTTCCCCTCCAACTCCTACATAGTGCTTCCATGTCTGTCTTACCCCTGTCTGGTCATTAACAGTGGGTGTTTTTTGAGTTGTGTTTGTCCACATTAAATCCTGTGTTACCCAACTTCCCAACTACTGTGCCTGATTTCCCGGCTTGCTCCATAACACCTCTGTGTCCTGAGGGGAGTCACTCAAACTCCAGGAACAGAGCATGGGAGGGGTCCTGCAGAATCCTATATGCTGTTCTCAGAGTTTGCTGCTCACTCAGGGATGAAAGTGCTCTGACCGGGAGTTCGATGATCTTAGAGCAGACTTTCCCTATGTTGTGCAGGTGGATCCTGTGCTGCAGGCTAGTGGAGTGATACCAGCAGGCGATGGAAAAACAAGATAAGATTGGCCACCTCGGGTTAAATGTTTTAGTTTATTTGTATAGGCTTATATAACTTTGTAGTGATTTTCCCCGTGGTATTCACTAATGTGTGCAATTTTATTTCAATTTACCTTGTATCTCGGCTGGTAAATTAATAACTCTCCAGAATCTGGAGAGCTTAAACACTCTTACATGCCTGTGGTTCTTTATTGCCTGATTAATAAGTATTGTTTATAGAATAGACCTTTAAAAATGCCACCAGTGACTTATCCGTCATGAGTGAGATGAAGTACATTAACTTGGATGACTTTTTCACTTCAGGAAAGAATTTAAATAACTGTTTTCATTTTCCAATCCCATAACATTTACAAGTGACACATCTTGCGTTAGAAGGTGATAGTGGTTTCGTTTTCATAAGGATCTCGGACACTTACACTGAAAGGTCAGCATCACGAAGGGAAAAGGCTGCCTTTTCAGTTTTAATTGGATAGTGTCAACTTCTCCAATTCCACAGCCCAAGAAAGGTTGTGGAGTCATGTAAGAGAAAAGACTAAGTAAAAATATAGTTATAATTTATATAAAAGATTTTCAAAGGTAGAGTAATCTGCACCCAATCTTTGTAATCACTGGTCTCCTTTTTTTTTTTTTTGTTCTTCTGTGCCACACTTCAGATGGAAATTTCCTCTACAAAATTTACCCCTGGGATCAGATCCAATCAGTCAATCAATCAATAGTTCAATCAATCAATAAACAATTATTGAATAAGAAGTGAAGCAATAAATATATAATAGGAAGTCCAATCAACCAACCAACCTAGTGAAACAAATACATTAAATTGATAGTCCGGTCAATCAATCAATGATCACTCACTCAATCAACCTATTAATAGTCAAGTGAAACATACAGTACAATAGGTGGTCCAATCTACCAATCAATCGATCAATCAACCAATCAATAAAGCAAAACAACTATTCAATAAATAGGTGGTCCTGCTATCTAAGTATCTATCTATGTGTGTGGTTCTGGAGGTTGGGACAATCTTCCTCGCTATCTAGCTATCTTTACTTGTCAACATCGGCATATTTGACATTAACAGCTTCAAAAGACCAGAGGTTTTTGGTCTCAACACATCTCAAAAATCGGTTTTGATTTGTGAGTGTGAAATGTCAGAGCAAGTGGCGTTCCTAATGAAAGGCTTTTAAAACCTAGTGCTTAGAAGATCATAATCTGAAGGCTTTAGACATTGTTGAGATTTTTGAACAAGCAAGTAACACCAGCTAGCGACCTTGAGCCTCAGGAGGCCAATCAGTGGCTGTTCCTCGCACCTTGAATCCTGCAGTGGAGCAACTGGTTATATTCAGGAAGTAACTAAAATCATAAATGATGTTTTGTGGTGAAAAGAAGCTTCTGATGAACTGAATGTATGTAGTTGTTGTGAGGGTTACAGGGCAGGGCTGGAGGGCAAGCCTGCACTGGTTTTCTTTTCTGGTGGCATCCCATACATGGCTTGAGCCCCCCCCCATCTGAAAGAAGCTCCATGACTCATTTTGGTCAAGTTTCTTGTCCACCATGGAATCACACTCCTCCTGCCATTAGCACATTCAGTCCAACCCACGGGCTTTTAGTAGATACAAACAAACAGATTACTGGCAAACACAAAGGTGGGCAATAAGGTGTTTTATGAGGCCTGTCCTTTTAAAACACAAAAGAAAAAGATTCACAATATGTAGTGCAAAGGAGTTTCTGTCCCCCAACCAAACCAAACCATGGAGATACTGAGCTGCTATGACACCCTATATGCATCTACATGTCCATGTTAGGGTGGGACATGGCAGAAAAGTCATGGGAAAATCCATGGCACAGCTCAAAAGACACCAGGAACTTTTCTGAACGCTACGAAGTGAGAAACAAAGGAAATCACAATGGAGTGTAACAATGGCAGGTAGAGCACAAGAACTAAAGCAGGGAGCAGCACAGGAACAGGAGCAGCACAGGAACGGGAGCAAACACAATGACTGACTGGAGAGCAGAGTAAGGGCAGGCACTTAAATACACATAACAAGTGCTTCAACAATGATAATTATTGATACTTAATTGATTTTTCTTTATGCCCCCCCTGACTTGCAGGGGACTGGGGGTTAAGGGCTTTGCTCAAGGACCTGCAGACATGCCAAGGCTGGGTTTGAACTGGTGACCTTTGGACCACAGGCAAACAGGCTTGGCCCAGTGATCCACATGCTGCCTCTCCAAGGGACAGGTGCAGGTTGTAACTGATCAACCGAACACTGGGGATGGAAACAGGAAGACAGGTGAGGGTCATTAACAAATACTAAGGGTTCAAACACTAGGACTAGGACTACCAAGAGTCAAGTGTGAGTCACTCAAACACCAGGAAAGGGGAGACACCTGCTGGCCAGGAAGGGGAATGAGAGGGCGGGGACTGATCCCAATTGATCGATCGATCGATCTATCTATGTATCTATCTATCTATCTATCTATCTATCTAAATGTGTGGGTCGTTTTTAAGTTTTTTAATCTCCTACACCATCCTGCCCTTTGGTTATTAGAGATTTTATTTGACATAAAACTAAATTTACATAGGTAATTCTGCAAAACAGGATAATGTAAAACCTTCTATATACCAACTTCTTTAAAAATGCAATAAATAAAAACCCAGTAGCTTTATCTCTGTCTCTTGGACACCCCCAACATCTAAAAAAAAAAATCAATCTGTTGTTCGTTCCTGTTCTATCAGTTGCAGTAGCCTGGCTGAAACAGCTGGAATGGCCCTGGATATATGATGAATGTCAGCAATCACAGAGTCTGCAGTGGAAAGCGATCTCATGCCGGCCGCTGTCAGGGACCTATGAGGCTGAGGAACTATTTAAACGGCTCATTAATGCAACGTTCATCAGAGCCGAACCGCTGTCTTTGTAATTTTGCAGTTAGGGTTGATCTGTGGTATTGGTCTATGTGGAGATGATCCATCGGAGACTGCAGAAGGAACCGCATTGGACCGTAACGTTTGGGGAGTTAAGGAATTTCTCGGTATCTTCAGTTCAGGGCTGCAGAGAATCTAAGGGTAATAAACAGAAATTACAGGCAAATCATCACAAAATAATGGAATTTTAAATGTAAAAAATGGCAAAATGTATCCATAAAAAATTAATTCTTTCCCATATAACAAGGTTTATATGCCCATAGTTTTAAAGCAAGTCTTGTATTTTGAATAACATGTTCACCCACACTATAATAAGACGACCGTAACTGAATGTGAACTAGCTAATTCACATCAACAGGCTCAGGGCCCAAGACCTCGAAGGACATGGAAAACAAATAAAGGTTTGAAAGTGACTTCACTCCACATTTGGTACATTAGTCTATTTAATCAGCTCAGCAAACAAGTATAAGCGTATATCAAATCACAATGTAAGCTGACATGAGAAATCTAGTCTCTTTTTGGCCTTTTGTAATGTTATCAAGAAGTGATATCATTTCATCAGTTCGGGTGTGTTGAGTGCTATGAAACAGTTTAACAAATTGACTTTTTTAAATTAGATTTTTAATGGAATGTAGCTTTCTTGATTTCCAGGCGAATGTGGGGTCATTATTTTAGTCTGAGAAGAAACTCAAGGCTTTGATGACCAGAATAGAAAATAAAGATGATTAAAGCTAATTATGACAATTACAATAATTTCGGTAGATAATGATCAGTACCTAAGGGAAGAATGTATGTGGATTAATTAAAATTGAATCATTTCAGTTGGCTGGCGTATTGGTCTAAGAGCCCATACTATCAACACTTTTTGACATTTGAATATCTATCTATCTATCTATCTATCTATCTATCTATCTATCTATCTATCTATCTATCATTTACTGTATCTGTCTGCATTTTAATTATCCACTCATCCATAATTCACATGTCTATCCTGTCCAGGGTCATGGATGGATGTCTAGCATGGGTTCCTGGGTGGGTACTCATGCTATTCTGCACTGTAACATTTTAGGTTTCATTTTGAGGTAACTTGGGGAGCAGAGCGTCAATGGTAAGATAATGTTCAGTCAAACTGAATAAATTACATTTTACTCAAGTTAATTTCATCTATATATATATTCTTCAGATTCTCTCATGGAGAGCTTGATGACAGATGGCTTATAAATTTTGAAAGAAATTATGGACATTTGGTTTAATTTCAGAGATCAGCTGTGCTATTTTACAAAGTTACATACTATATGAATATTACTGGCTTCCAGTCTTTGAACAGGAATTATCTTAGGTGTGATAATTCCAACCGTTTTGTTCTGTGTACCTACATTCTTCTTTGCCCCTCTGTTCTATTTTATTATTTTTTCATTGTGGATTGGTTTGCCAATGCCTCCAATGAAAAATTTTAAAAAATTATAATTTGCCCCCTGACTCTTGCCCTGTGATGGACCGGAATCCCGTCCAGGGTGTCCCCTACCTCATGCCTTGTGATGGACTGGCATCTCCTCCAGGGTGTCCCCCTGTCCTGTGCCCTGTGATGGACCGGAATCCCATCCAGGGTGTCCCCTGCTTTGCTCTCTTAGTTTCCTAGGATAAGCATCTCATCCCCCTGTACTACTGAATGGTTACAGATGATAGATGTATTCTTGAAATAGCGTGTGAAAAGTACATATTTCATGCATTACAAGTGAAACTTAGACTGAAAATTGCCCCATTATTCCCGGATATTTTAGTGCATCAATTCACGTTAAGTACCTGTCTGGAGATGCATAACAGCATTTCTCAAGCATATTCCATAGTGGCTTTAATGTCCTGAAAGTCTAGAGAGAGATTCTTACATCACTCATCCTACTCAAACTCCACAAAACATCCTGGAAATTGGTTTGGATAAAGGTACACAATTAATAATATTAATTATAATAATAATCAACTATGAAGTACAGACACAGCAGAATTGAGGTCTCCTGGAAATTAACTTACCTTGTTCAGGATTATGAGAGCAGTATGGTTTTGAAACGATTATATACTGTCCCATTAAACACTGGGGAAATGAATTTACCCGTGACCGCTCATGCATAACTGTGACATGGATCTGGCTTGTTTATCGGCATTGATTTAGCAGCTTTCTGCATGAATGCTAAAATGCTTGAGATCAGTAAAGTGTGCAATACTCAGATATAAGTGAAAAAAAAAATATGAAGACTGGTATCCTGTGCTTAAGGTTGGTAAATTTCTCTTCTAGTAAATCAGCCTCATAATGCATTTTCTGTTGGAAAAAAATAATAGATAAGCATAAGTGTATATGCTTAATTTAATATTCCCCCAGTGAATACCGCTTCTATTAACAGTGACGGTTTCATTTCTGAACAGTTTTCTGTTCTTGTCCTTCAGAGGGCTGTGGTGGGATTAAACAACAACTGAAAAGGCAGGAAACTCCCAAAGTTGAGCAACATGACGCTCGGGGAATTTGCCCGTATGGTGCAGCTACGCTGCTTAGCTGAGTGTCCACTGGAGCTGCAGTTCTGCATGGGTCATTGTACACGCTGAAATGCAGATTCTGCATCCTAGACTGCAGACCACACGCTCAGCCGAGAGTAACAAAGCAAGAGCTATTTTTGTTTGACTTTTCCCGACAACAAATAAGCTCAACATAAGGTAGAAAATGCTGTATGAGAGATCAGCAACCTTCCTGAGCGACTTTTCCTGACAACAATTAAGCTCAGCAAAAGGTAGAAAATTCCATAAGAGAGATCAGCAACCTCAAGTAGGGAATTCAATGGTATTGTAGAACTTCTGTTGAACTTTCTGCACTATGGTTTGTCACACTACTGTCCTACTCCATTGAGCAAATGTTCATTCACTAAAATTTATTACTACTAATTACCTTTAATTACCTATAACTTACATTGTACACATGCTTTGGCGCTGTATAATAATAATAATAATAGTAATAATAAATAATAATAATATATTCATTGATTCATTGATCATAAGATTAATTGAATGTACTATGAGAGGAAGAGTGATCCCAGGACTGATCCTTGAGGAACACCTTTGAGGAAGGGAGGGGCTGGGGTGTTTGTGCATAATAATATAGAAGAAGCAAGAGTCCTAAGTGGAAAAGAGAGAATTGTGATGTGTTAAAAGCAGCACAAAAGGCTGAGATGTACTGTTCCCTTGCATCACTTTAACAGCCCACTCTTCTGAAGTACGGTCTGCAGACATTATGCACTTTATTTAGATAGATTTAGTAATATTTATACAATTATGCATCATCAATGATCAAGCTATTTTAAATGGTTGGTCTTCCTCACTAATGCTGATAAAAATCACCCTAAATAAACCTGATCTGACATTGTGGGAATATTAGTACGTTGTCTTGCACAGGATTCACATTAAGGCAATTACACTTGATATGGCAACACACATAAATGCATATAAAAGATGACTGGAGTGTGGCTAAATGAGTATTATTTTACCCAGGGCTAAAAACAAATGGAGATTTTCAAAAACTGATGCTTGTCATGACATTTGGAGAGCAGAGTGTCGGCGTATAGCTGATAAGACTGACAGCCAGCTGTCAGTGACCTCGCACCCGTATTCACAAAAACTCCAGCAAAATAAAGCAGCTGTCTCATTCAAAGGCAACAGAACTCATACCTATTCTTCTAGAAAGTTCACTTTATCAAAAGATGGAACTACTGTAAACCTCAGCTGGCTTTTATGAACCCTGTATCTTTCAAATTTCCCTCTTTTTTAACCTGTTAATGATGGTGAAGCAAGGAGACAGTAAGCATTTAGCACAGGGGTGGCCAATTTTATCCGCAAAGGGCCGCTGTGTATGCAGGTTTTCGCTGCAACTCCCTAATTAGATTACTAATTAAGGGACTGATTGGCTGAGGAGTCCTCACACCTGGGTTTGAACAGCTGACCTACAGGTTATCCTAAAAACCTGCATACACACCGGCCCTTTGCGGATAAAATTGCCCACCCCTGATTTAGCATGTTTAAATGATGAATTACATCATGTATTATATTAACCCAATAATGGGATATCTTAGTTCTTTTTATTGTCCTGGGTCATTACCACTAAAAACCTTCTAAAACGTTTCTTATCGAACTATTTTTAAAAAACCTTCAATTTCGCAATATATAATAATGGTAGTTAAAGAAACTGAGTATCACTGTTAACAAACTAACTTCCTACACCAGCGTAGGGTAAATTACGGCTTGTAGGCCGGGTTGGACCTGCCAATCAGCTTTAACTGGCCCTTTAAGCAAAAAAATTATCAAACAATATTAAGTTATTGTTTTTGCTTTTTGTATTATGTGGGATTGTGTAAAAATATCCTGTTTTAGGTGAGATTTTCCTAATCAAATTTTGTGAGATCTCGTGATATACAGCTCTGGAAAGAATAAGAGGCCACTCTATATTTTAAATATATCTGCATTTTAAAATCCTGGTTTAATCCTGGTTCTGCTGGCAGAAGGCAACAGACTGCTTCCAGGCTCAAAGATTCTAAGACAGCAGTACATAAGAACATGGTGAAGAAGGAGACACTGGGAACGACCAGAAACTAGCCAGGTAGAGGGCAGAAGCAACTTTCTAATGCCAGAGATGACCATCAACTAACCGGCAGTTACTGATAAATCGGAGGATGACCTCAAGTGACCTTCAAAAAGAACGGGAAACATTAAATGGTGTGAAGTGCACTGCTAGGACACTTTGTATCAAGCTCCTAGAAGCAGGACTGAAGTCCCATAAAGCCAGGAAGAAGCCCTGCATCAAGGAGAAGAAGGGAAGAACCAGGCTAGAGGCTGGCAAACAAAAAAGGGAATTATTAAATAAAACAGAAGCAGGACCAAACTAAACACACCACAAGGGGTCAAAACAGGAAGTACTGGGCAGGACACAGGTACAGGGAGAACACTCAAGCACAAGTGGGGAGTGATATTAATGACAGGACTATGGTTCCCAAGACTAAACACACTTATATACACAGGACTAACAAGAGAGCCCAACAAGAGGCAGCTGAAGTGAATTATAGTGGGCGGGCCCTAAAGAAAACATTACATCTAATTGGTTACACTGTAAACTAAGTCACAATAGATATACTGTAAATAATTTAAATGATGTTTATAAATAATCATTTAAATGTTCATTTAAATTCTAATTTAAATAATCTTTTAAATTACATATTTATTGAATGTCGTCACAAAACACCCTCCATACGTAATTATCCTTAGTCATCCAAACACAAGCGCCAGTCTGTGGACGGTTTCTATGGTAACTTAACAGACTTGCCGCTTCCAGTGAACAACCAGACCAGACGTTCTATCCTTTTAGGGACTATATTTTTAAGAACACACTGGAACATCAGTAAATGCTAACTGATGTAATTTTAGCTTGAAAAACTAAGTGGTCGTTAGCACTGTGTCCTCACACCTCTGGGATTGGGGTTCGATTTTCTGCTATGCTAACCTAGGGAACCACCACACATGCTGCCAGCATCTGGTTACAGTGATTGTGGTTGGCGATTGTGTCCTTCCATCCTGGCAGCACAAGGCTTCCCAGGCACCTTAGGTCCTATTTAACTGAATGGACCCAGTTGCTTCTGAATAGGGAGCATCCATCCTTGAACCATTTATATGGGACTAGGTCTTGGTGAGCCTGGGGGGTATTCCACAAAGCATGACTTTTTTATTAGCCAGATAACTTAAACCCAATGTAAGGGTTGTCCAATAGGAAGTTCACTTACCTCTCCTCCTATTGGGCAGTTCTCATTTGGCTTAAATTATCCAGCTAACTGGGAAATTCTGTTTTGTAGAATACCCCCCTGCCCCCTTGGAGTGTATCCGAGTAGGGTGGGGTTGCATAACGCCCTCTCCTGCCCTGCCTCAGATGTTTCAAAAGCTAAATAAATAGCTAATGAGCAGATTCAGAAAATCATAGCTAGCTGCTTATCAGAATGGCTGCTGCAGCAACCCTTAAATAAGGAATGCGTATACAGTATTTAATATTTAGTGTAGTGACTGTTTGTGGCCAACAGGGGGCCCACACAAATGCATGATTTGAGTGGGGGTATACACTGCTTGGTGGGAGGAAACCAAAGACCCCAAGGGGCGGGATTCGAACCCGCAACCCATGACTTTCAAGACTGCAAAGCAGCCCAGTTGTCAGAGAGCCTTTTTCGTCGGACACTTAAGCAGAAATTTTCCTGAGTGCTAATGCTAATGAAAGGTCAAGGAACAGCGAAGATGAGCTCTAAATGATGCCATCTAAGCTCGGTATCGGCTCCATTAGTGTGGAAACACGGCCCGCCTGGCCACTCTCCTGCCCGTTGAGTCATTAATTAAGGCTGCCTGTTCGCGGATATACGAGAAAAACACAGCCTGGTAGGAGTTAGTGAAGGTAGTCTCCCTGCCAGGGCAAATTAACGTGTCTAAGAGCCACGTTGGGGTTGGCTGGGAGCCTGACAAGTACAAGAAGCTTCTCTGGGTGGCTGTCGGACTCTCTCCTCAGTAGCTTGTCTTCATTAATGCCTAGTCGCGCCTGGGGAGGCCAGGGGGGTGGGGGAATGACTGCTGGAGCCTGAGTGCCACCAAACTGAGAACAAGACCCCCTGTTCCATAATAATCCCTCAATCATGCGTATATCTTTATTAGTCCCTTTGCCTCGTCTACATATGCTTGGTCAGATGACATCACAGGGCCTTCAGGTCCTGAAAGAGGCAGCATGCAGAGCGAGTGGTAGATGGAATATGGTGGAGAGAGGAGAAGGAGAGAGCGTACATTTGCATTTAGATGAACCCTCCGGTCTACGGAAACAAAAACGGCGCAAATGAAAGACTCCAGCAACACCGTTGAAAGTGTCTTGCATTTTTTTTTCTGGAGGATGAGACGATGAAGGAATGTAGTTGTTGCCAGTATTAGGCTGATTACAGGCATGAATATTCTAACATCCTTCGCTTTCTTTCTCTCTGTCAAACTCATAGCGAGTGACCCAAACGGCAAATTTTATTTTACTATTATTATTATCTTGTGATTTTGTGTTTATTATTTCTAAGGTTGTTTGGTAATTAAGTTATGGTTATTTTATAGCATATTTACAAATGCTGTTTTATGTATGGAGTCTCAGTGGCGGGGGGGGGGGGGCCC
>JAODJW010000092.1:121798-133296 GCA_026777045.1 Hyperopisus bebe
GTTGTCAAGCATGTGATTTGGGGAACGGTCACCGAGGAGACGGGCTTTGGCAATTTGGTAGCAATATGATACGTTTAAGGGTTTGAGGTAGCTATTCTAGAACAAGGAATGAATCTGCTTGGTGTTCCGTTCTGACAAGGATAATTATGGGGTGTCGCCTATCTGTATAATGCGAAGAAGGTGGAACCTCCGTGGAGATTACTGAATCCTGTGTGGGTGGGATTTTTTTTATGGTGGTGATTTTTTTTCACCATTTTTCCGGAAGTGTTTGAGAGAAGGTCCACAAGGAACACGATAGTTCTGAGGTTCAGCAACAGTATTGGACTCATACTTCCCTTGGGTGGGATTTCAGTCTACAGCAGGACACATCTGCCATCACTTTCCATCTAAATGGGTTTCCTTGGGTGGAATGGGTTGTACGAAGCACTGAGCGGAACCGGAAACAGGTGGCACGGTTGTCAAGGAGCCGTTAAGAAGTCAGAAGCTTATGGGTCCAAATCTGAGAACAGGCTGCAGAGCACTTAAGCAGAGAGCTTAAAGCAAAGGACTTTTTTGCTGTGAAAATCTGCTTAAAACGAGAGCCAGTCAATTTCCCTTTTTTAAAAAAATGGAGAAGCAAGATATAAGGACCAGGACTTGTTTTGGGTGGTGAAGATTTAGATGCTGGGTGGAGCACCGTCACTGTGCCAGTGATTCCTGATTGGTCGAAGGGAGTTGGGGTGGGGTCTGTACAAATCGGTATGGATAAAAGCTTTTGACAGCTATGGAAGTGGAGGGTGTTTCGAATAAGAAAATGAAGAGCGGTATCATGCTTAGAGGTAAGTGGCTACAGGCAGAATCCCCAGCCTGTCTGAGTTATACCCCCAGTGTTAATCCCCCCCCCCCACATTTTTCCTCAAACATTGTGTGGCTGACATCAGTAAGGGATGGCAGTATATGCCTCGTCAGGTTAGGATGCCAAATCTGCAATCTGAAGGTTGTTAGTTAAAACATTGTGAACGGAAGAATATCATCACCATCGGGCCCTTGAGAGAGCTCCTTAAATTAGAACGAGAATGAATGCAAAATGGGAGTTCTTAGGTTCATTCTGTTTGTTGTATCGCATATTGTCAGGGTAATGGTGACCTCTTCGTCTAATTTACCTCTGCAGAACCGCTGAGACCGACAGCTAAACACTGTGCATTAGATTTTAGTTTAAAGCTTTGATAACTTTGACAGTGACCCAAAGCGGGTCACAAGGTCGGGAGAACGATGACACCACTGGGTGTCTGAGCAAGGGTCTTAACTCCCAGTTGCTCCAGGGACTGTCTGACTGTGCTTTCTCTACGGTGTGTCGCTAAATAAATCAATAAGGAATTAAGGTGGCAGAAATGAGTTTATATTCATGCCGTCGCTGACGTTTCTGGTCACATGGTCACCTTCGTGCTGGTGAACGCCCAGGGCACGACAGTCGGGGGAGAGAGGAGCTAAATCCTCATACCATCAGCTCTTCTCTCTCTCTCTCTCTCTCTCTCTCTCTCTCTCTCTCTCTCTCTCTCTCTCTCTCTGTTTCTTGTTTGCATAGCATCTGCCGTCGTCTGCTAACGTTGTATGATTACCGAGACTTTCTTAGACTTTTCACTCTCATTGTTCGGCAACCACAAGGTCTTTTGAGAAGCTGCGCTCTCTATCTCCCACTTCTCTCTATTCCTGCTGTAACCTCCAAGCTGCTTTAGATCCACGTTACCCTCTGTTTCTCCACAATTGCTGTATAGGGAAAAAAAAAATACTGTGAACAGCTCCTCCTTTGTCCTGAGCGAAAGCTCACTCTGATGGAGAAATGGAACTGTGTTTTTTTGCTTCATTTTTTTTCATTTTATTTTCATTCCATTTCTTCCCTTGACTCATTTATATTTGAGACAGCTTCTCTACATCATATTATCCATTTAAGACCCCCTAAGCTGGGTCTTAAACCTGCCCCCTCTCCTACATATCCCCTCTATGTCCCTCTCGATGGCTTGGTCACAAGTCAGTTGTCTTCATTCATTCTTTGTGACTAAATATTAATATTTGTTATTCATACACTTATAAGCTTCTCAGAGTCTATTGAAAATTTATCTGAGATGTGGGGGCAGCGTTATTCCCCCCCGCGCCAGTACACGGTTTTACCTCCTAGTGTCATGGTCCTTTGGTGATACACTGGTAATTCTGGTAACTGAGTTATTGCCATCCTGTGTCTGCTCTTTAATCAGACAGAGCTCGCTGTCATGGAAACCACGGAATGTAAAGTCCTTTGAATGGGAACACTCACAAAGCTGCATTATGATCGTGTGTTATAACAAATAAATATCTATTTAGCTTGATAGCCTGTGTGACTATCCAATGAACTGCCTCTTTTGTCATAGCTGGTGGTTCTTTTGAGGGAGGTGCTGTCAGTTTAGTGTCCTGCTGGGGGATGTGAAATGCTTCTGTGACTGGAATACCGGCTTTCTATTGGAGGAAAGAGGTGGATGTTTGCTCTCTCATGCGTTGTCATAGAATCCACTTCCATAATGTCATTCCATTTGATCTACACTGTTCTATATCTTAGGGCGTTGGGGGGGGGGGTTACTGTTTCCATGTGCCTTTGAGTGTTTGCGTGGATGAGTTTTTCTTTTCTCTTTTCCACTCCTTTAGCTTGAATGACTCAGTGTGCTATCATGGCTAAGGAGTTTAGCTATGTTGTTTACAAACACTGATGGGGGGAAGTTGATTGTAGCCCATTCTAGAATGAATCCCATTAATCCAGACAACATAAACCTTCATTTGAGTCAGGAACCAATAAAAAATTAGCATTAGTGGAAGTAGCATTAAATGTCTTTTTTAACCCAATTTTCCTGAGCCCAATGGGTTTTTGTTATATTATTATTGTTTAACTGCTTGAAATTGGGAAATTGCCTATTTGGCCTGTTTTCATTCACATTTTTTATTTGTTACTTTACACTGCTAATATTTTAACTCCCACGTTTACGGTTGCTAAGAAATCTCTTTGTATATTATCAAGTGCATTCTGGGAGTTTTAAGAGACACCGTTACCCCCCACGTTGCTGATTGGTTTGGATTAATCTATTCGTATCTGTTTAGAAGCTATAAGAGCTGGACAAGTCTGAAGTTTAACTGTACTGTAAATGAAGTAATGGGATTCCACCCTTTTTACTAAAAGTGTGAGAAATCTGGGTTTGTCTGGGAAGCTATAAGCCATCTGCTTGAGCAGAGGGGGTGTACAAAGGGACCTTGTTGTGCTGAGCAAAAATGATATTTACTTTCCAGCACACAGAGGTTAGTGTAATTAGCCCTGTGTTTCTCTAAAAAAAAGTAGGAACACCTTGGGTCACCCAGCAAGGTAGGTATTTCTCCAACCATTCACTGACAGAGTAAATTACTGCCTAATATGGCTAATTGGTAGCAAATCTAGCTTCCTGAAGTTTGCACCACATTGTCAAAATTTCCCAGCGTCCTCTCATTTATAAATAGTCAGGACTCGACATGGCAGAGGTAGGAAAATGAAGGTGGATGATCCACTTGTGGCTCAGACACAAAAGGGGTTTATTACCAGTAGCAGGTGGAACCAGGCGGTGGAAGGCTGTTTTTTTCTTTCGCTAGTGAATGTGACATTATTAATTAGTTGGGGAGCGGGCATATAAGGAGCATGCTGGGGTCCTAGGAGCAGGCAAATATATGGACAGCCGGGGTCCTGAGATGGGTCGCGTTCTCCACTGTTAGCTGCATGCAGGGTTTAGTGCTGGCGGTGTCGATATGGTGTTAACTGCATATCACTTTGAAACGATGTGCAATATTTTCTTTTCATCATATTCACCTACTGACTGGTTTTACATTTCTGTACATGTATACATTGTTTTGTATATTTAGTGTCTGTCCTGTGCTGCCTTATGCGGTCTTCTGTGTAAGAAGTGAAATTTTGTTTGTAATATTTGTATGTTATCTATGTGCACCTGTCTCTTTATGTCTGCACATTGAGCCTGGAGATGCACAATTTCATTCAGCTATGCATCCGTTGTTGTTCTGTTGTATGGTGTGAATGACAAAGTTCATTAACTTACTTATATTGCTGTTTTTATATTATCCAGGTAGGTTTATTGGGTGTTTTTTGGGCTGGGGATGTACTTTCGAGGATTTTTCATTTGGGAGTTTAGTGTTTGTCTCCTACAGCTATAGTGCTGCCTGTGGTTCATTCCCTTTATATGTATCTGTCTGGTGCGGGAGGGTTTTATACCTTGTGCAGGTGCTGCTCTTAATTATTTGGTGGTTTTGGTTATTTCCCTCTAGCCTAGTTGAGATAGGTCATATGTAACGTAGTATTGAAGGAAATGTGAACCGAAGGCTATAGAGTTTTTTTAAACTTTTTGCTGAGTAGTTTCAAGTTGACCCTTAAATCCCCAGCAACTCATTGGTACCCTATCTTTGGTAGCTCCAGTAACTTAAAATGCTAATGGCTTTGTTATCCCATTTTTATCTGTGCAAATGTATATCAACCAACCAAAACAGCCTAGACTTCCAAAGTTTAATAAAGATTGAGTCTTTCTATTATTTTCTAAGACATGTGTTCATACTACTCTTTTTTTGTTTTTTAAAGTCCAAGTCTCCACTAGCTCAGTTAATTTACCTTAGGGGTGGCATAGTCAGATGACACCCAGGGAAGAGGGGATATTACCTATCAAAATCTGAACACAAAGGGAAAACCACAAATTAAAGGGATCACAAGTGATAAAAACCAAACCAAGTAATACAAGAGACTAACTAAATTAGCCCCAAAGAAAATGACCCCTAATTAGAGAATTGGAGCAAAAAAGGGAAACGGGCATAATTATAAACAGAAAGGAACAACACAGTAGTGTGAACAAAGCAAAATACCCAACTACAGAACAAGGTGGGGCAGGCGCTTAAATACACACAACAACCAGGCTAACAAGAGGACAGGTGGAGAACATAAGGCAGTTATCCAGTCAGTGAGGGGGCAGCACAATGAGCAGCAAGTGGAACAATTAACAAGCACAGAACTAGGAACTCTAACAAACACTAAAACCCAAAAACCCAAACCACAAACCGGGATGATTACAGTAAGTGAACAAGGAATCAAAAATAGAGAGATGGAAGTGAACCAGATACAAGCATGAAAAACCTAAGGCAGGCAAACAATTAGAAAATAAGCACCAGGGAAACGGAAAATCAATAAATTAGGGCTGTCAAAATTAACGGGTTAACGCGGATTAATCCATAATCATGATTAATCTGATTAAATTTTTTAATGCAATTAACCCATCTGCAGCGCAGAATGACTCAAAATCCCTGAAATGTCTCTGTCAACCTATTTCGGGCAGTTTTGGTGCGTTCCATTTGCCCTCAGAACTCGTATTCCGAGTCAGATTCCAGAGTTTTGAAGCCGGAAGTGACGGCATGCGCGCTCCCTTTTCTCGGAGATCCAAGAAATATCTTGGAACAGCACGGAGGATCCCGAGTTCAGAATCCAGGATGGCTGCATCTTTTATCAACAGAAGGGAAAGTTGTAGTTTTATATTTTTTAGGCACTACTTCTCATTTCTGGTTCATTAAATCGGTCGCACACACTATGCCGTCCAATTAATCTGTGGACGTGAGTTTTATATGTAAAGCACCACGTGTAATGTGTTATCAACTGATATTGCTAACAATGGCAATTAACCGGGCTAGAACTGGATTTCATGATTAGTCAAATTATTTGTCGGATTTACGGTAGTTCGGGCTAATTGTAAGTGAATGAAGATAAAGACCATTTAAACTGAGGTACCTTAAATCCGACAAGTTGTCCGGCTAAGCAAAAAATCTTCCTTTTTGATAGGGGCCCATGGTATTGCACTTCTGTGGCAGATGTTCAATAAACATGTTAACTGCATATATAGTCCCTTTTTCCTGAGTCTGTTTGCTCATGCAAAATGAAATGTGATTAATGTAGATTGAAAATGAAGGATATTTATATCGTGATTAATCGCAGTTAATCCACAGCAACCCGGTGATTAATCTGATTAAAAATTTTAATTGATAGTTTGATAGCACTACAATAAATACAAAACCTATCTCCAGAGTATTAATGGTCTGAACCACACATTCAACCCACTGAGCCATGCAGCCATCCAGGTAAAAAGGCACAACCCACTAGGGACTAGTAGGAAGCCAAGGAAGGAACAGGACGGCCAGTGACACTTGCTGGCCAAACGGGGACAAGGCACCTGGGACGGGCACCGACCCTGACTGTGAAACGGTGATCTTCATACACATGTTCCATGTGACCTGCTGATACTCGAACCCAAAACAAAAACCAGGCTCTGCATATTGGCTGTACCAGCAATCCAACGTGCAAAAACATAGATTTAAGAAGGAGTGAAGTGTTTTCCTTATGCCAGCTCTGAACATCTTTCTTGTATTGGGCAGTATCCCTGAACAATCGGTATACAAGTGAATAACTTGGGGAAAAAAATGGTCCATCTTATTCAGAAATCCCATTCTTTTTGTTTTCAAAGCGCAGTGACATTTTTCAGTGTCCTTCAACCTACTCTTTGGCCCTTCGCTAAACCTTGGCCTCAGAAAATCTATCTAAGGCTGAATTCCCAGAGGGACCTTCTGTTTACACTGTTATACTGTTAACAAGCAAAAGGGAAGGTTGCTTTTTGCACACAAATTCTCCTCAGTCTTGGAAAGCGAGCAAGCATAAAAATCATGCCGTCTTACCACTGGTTTGTACCTCTGGTTAAAAGCAGAGGCGCATCCTTGCAGAGAAGCCCTTAGCGTGAAGTTAATTCATAATATTCCAACTTGTGGCACTCAACAGAATTATTTTTATCCCGTGGTCCAGAAACTCCACCTGGAAATAATTCTGTCTGTCTCTTGGAGATACTGATGGGGTGGTAATTAATCCTACACTATTTCTGACTTCTAAAAGTCTTATCTCTTCATTGCATCTTTGCTTGAGGACGTCTACGATGAAAGGTTGTACCGTTCGATTTAAACCAAACTCTAGGTTTCATGGAAAGTTAGTAACAGTAACTTGTAAAGTTCGGGGAGAGGCCTGGTCTTATTCCCTTTAGTCACCCATACTTGGTCTCCAGAGGGTTTGAATTTATTGAGCCATATTGGCCTACCTGCCCTTAAATGAAATTGTCCCAAACTATATTGATATTTATGAGTTGCTTACCATAGCTGAGTGGTCAATCACTTTGACAGGCCAATAAGCCAAGGTCCTCCAGTGGGAGAAATAGCAGGGGCAGTTTTGGCCCGATGCACCGAATTCAGCAATTCCGGCTTCATTACTTGAAGGCTCCACAGAGTCTCGTCTGTATCGGATCTCGCCAAACACCTTGGTGAGACAAGAGCTGCTCTCACATTATATCCCCGTACGGAAAAAATCCAGCCCCCTAATCCATCAGGTCGAGGACACTGCTACCAATCTCCTGCTCCTCACACTCTCCCGCTGCTCACGTTTGAGCTATTTGTGTAACAGTAGACGTTTCTTCTCCAGTTTAATGGTGATCCAGCAGCTTCTTGACCCCAGTAAAGTTTTATGTGATTTTCTCGGTCAAGATTAAGTACGTTGGTGCCCAGGGCATCACGGGAGATAAATACCATTTGATAATCAAAGGTCTGCCTGGTTGTTTCTCTGCCCTTTAATGTTCTGTTGTTCCTATGGTTGTTATTTAGCTGCCTGCAAAGAGAGTTGCGCAATTTCTCAGTTTTAATGTTTAGCCCCATAAAACATCAGGATGTTCTGCATAAGATACACAGCTGCATAGCTACACTGTCCTCATTTCCATGTAGCATTTTCACTAACAGTGTTGTGCCCAGCCCTGTGTACAATACTTGCTTTAAGCTACAAAATGTAAAGACGAACATACCGTTGTTGTCGAAAATCCCAGCAAGAGGTGTATACTGTAGCTCAGCAGGCTAAACATCTGTGTCCATGTGTGGGTTCATGGCTTACTACTGGGGCCTTGCTCCAGGGGTGCAGGGTACTGACTGTTCTTGTGCTCTGGTTCGAAAATCTGTCTCTCTCATGGAGAGCAAGAAGGAGTGTGTGAGAACTACCTGAATTCCCCAATGAGGATGAACAAAGTATCCCTGTCTTATTCTATATCTCCCAGAGGTAAGACATTGGACATTTACTCTCGGTATTGACTGCAAAAAGGTTAAATGGCTGTAAATTCAGCACTGTCTGGACGGCTCTGTAATTCTGTTGATTCATTGTGTTCCCAGTACAATAAGTAATTGCCCACAACTTGAGAACTGATAACAAACTTGGCACAAATTTTGATAAATGCAGCATGGGTTCTCTTTTCAGGGACACACAATTTTTTATATTTTCCATAACTACTTATCTGGTAGTGGGTCACAGGGAGGTTGGGGCCTGTTTCTGAAAACTCACCTTGGGTGGGATTCTAGTCCACAGCAGTAGACACACACACAGACAGAGCCGAGAGTAGGATTTTAACCCCATCACCTGCAGCTGTCTGACTTAACTACAGTCCACTGAATTACTACCTGATCAGAAACGCAGGATCCATTCCGTTTGGAGTTGGTTAATCGTAAGCCACAGACTGTGTGTGGCACAGCCGGCACTGGGCATCCTGGGAATCAGTCGCCTCAATAATGAGTAGGTACAGGAGGTCATTAGTGGGTTTTCACCATAATATGATGTTTTTCTTACGCTGGATGTTTGTGCTCCTCTATTAAAGATATCAGGGGCACAGCCTTAGATCACAGAGGGCAGCCGAGGGGGTGATTAGGAAAAGGTTTAAAAGTAGTTTAGATCCAAACAATTCATCATAAGATGAATCACTGACTATTAACGTTACAGAAAGTCAGCCTGAGTCAGCCAGACAACCCCGGGTTGTTAAATGCGAGGTCAATGGATAATTACTCCTTGACCCCATCATGGAAGGTAAACGGATGCAGCTTCTGGAAAATGTCTATAGCATTTCAGCAATCCCAAAGTTCTTTGTTTGTTTTTGTTGAAAAAAAATATATACAACAAACAGTAGGTCCTAAACAGATTTCTGGTGGTCTGTGAGACATTATTATGCTTTTATTCCTCACGGAGTATAAAATCAAGCTGTGGAAATATAATATATTATCAGTCATAATTCTGAGGCAGCGTGTGACTCAGTGTGTTTGGATGCTGTGGTCGGAAGGTCGTCAGTTCTAATCCTGTTGTTGGCAGAGTGGTTTGGGCCCCTGAGCAAGGAACTTAACCCCAATTGCTCTTACATTACAATTGCTCTTACACTTACATTAGCCTACAGTTGGGCAAAATCATTATCACAAAGCCTAATTTATTTAAAATGTGTTGAATATCTCGTGTAATTTATTAAATAACGAACTGAAACATTTACCTTTCGTAAAGTCAAATTATCGAACTTGGACCATCATAACTCAGGGAGCGTCTGTAATTTAATTATTTCCTTTGTTGATAAACAATTTTACTCAAAGCAACTTTTAAGCAACTTTGATAAGCTTCATTAGCTTCATCGCTTAATGTCCAGCTAAAGATCTATCCCTCCTAAGGTCACGGGTACATGGTGTCCTTATTCACCATGCCACTCAACCTTAGTACATACAGTAAATCTCTGAGATCACTGCGCTCGTTCCTCTCACATCTATTGTTTTATGGCGGCCTGTTTCTGAGTTTGGTAACTCAAACAGGCCGGCGGAGGGGGCCCACTGCCTGTCTACGTGCGAGAGTGCATGTGCTACTCACCTATTAGCGTGTTTACACGTGTTACATACGGGTAACTGTCCGTGCATGTGCGCTGCTAATTTTATAGTTGGTACTCACCTGTTACCATGTTTACTTCTATACAGTTGTGTCAAAAATCCTGCTTTGTATAGTTAGCCATCATTTAGGAAAAGGTATGACTCTAATGTTTTTTTGGGCAGGATTTCAGCGTCATATATCACGTCAAAATCAGATGGCAGGCAAGGAATGCACAGACATATATGTATATTTATATTGTTAAACGTGTGTTTGCTGCCGTCCCCGGAGAGCCCCTGGGTAGACGTGTCTGAGTCTGTCAAGACATACCCTGTGGCAGCTCCACAGACAAAGAGAATATTAGACCAGATCATGCCTTTAAAATGTTCTTCATGTTGAGTGATGCTTCTCATGAGAACCATCCTCACCCTAACTAAAGGCTTGCCCAGGGGAGAATGGGGGGGGGGGGGCGGGAGCACAGGGGCACTGTCCCCAACTGAAAGCTGATTGGCCACTGGAGTGACCTCTTCCCTGTCACTCATCGATTCAAAGCATATCCCTGGCTAACGATAACTTTGACCCTTATGTGTGAATTATGGTCCCTCATATGCCCTTCATCGTAAAAAATCCTAGAATCACTCCTGAACTCGTCACTTGATTTTGACATTCATTAAATCCAGACCATTTGACCCTCAGGATTGTGACCTTGTGGATGACCTTTGACATTAACCCAAAGGCTCATGGGCAAATTTGGTCCGTAGGAGTTATTGCTATTCCTTCAGCTGTTTTCAGATACATCAATCTATAGGCTGCTAAACCGACATCGGCAAAAGAGTGCCGTCAGACAGCTGTGAAGGAAGTCCTGTCCTGTTCATAATTCATCAAAAATTAATATGTTCCGTGTTGCCCACAGTTTGCAAGCCTTGTGGGCATGATCACCAGCCCCTGGTTTCTAAAATCAATGATCTCAGCTGCCTCCCCCCCTCCCCAGTGTAATTCCTTTAGATATTTTTGTTAGATGCATCGAAAGGAAATTAGAACCAATTTGTAAAATCCCTGAGCAGATGCTCGGTATTTAATGTTTCACCAGTTGGAAAGGCCGACGGATGCTGTTCCCACCATTGGCTTGCAACTGGGATTTGAAGGATCTAATGATGTCATCCTGGATGAGGCTGCCTGTTGATTATTTTTAAAACAAATCGATATTTCTTCGTTGCTACAAATCGTTCTAGATTATAATGTATGTCAGACATCACTTAAGGTACAAACAGTTTATTATTAATTGTTTTGTTGTTATATAGGTACATTGGCTGTAAGGGGTGGATTAGGCAGGTTAGCATCCTGTGACTCTGGCTGTGGTCAGCAGGGTGATGCACTATTGGGCACCTAAGCGAGGTCCGTAACCCCCAAGTGCTCAAGGCACTGACCCTGCCTTCTCAGTTCTACTAGAGTTCTACTAGAGATCTATTAGAGCAGGGTTATTCAAATCACGATCCTCGAGGTCCGAGCACTGCTGGTTTTCCAGCCTTCCTTTACCTGTCAGTCAGGTGTGAAGCCTCTGTCCAATCAGAATCAGTAATTATTAAACTAAGTACCTGGGAGACAAGAAAACAAGGCCTGGATTTGCAATCGAGGTCCAGATTTGAAGAACTGTACTAGAGCTTTGGAGAAAAGTGTCTGCTGAATAAATCAGATCATCTGTTCATATTTACAGGCCGTGGTTGAGACCAGGATGCTGATGGTT
>JAODJW010000092.1:167849-184582 GCA_026777045.1 Hyperopisus bebe
AAGGGCGCCCCCCCCCCCCCCCCCCAGTGTAGTGACTGGTTGTGGACAACAGGGGGCCCCAAACTTACAGACCCCCACACATACATTGTTTGATTAGTGGTAAACACCTCCACTGTGTATATACTAGGGCTGTTCGATTATGGCAAAAATCATAATCATGATTATTTGGGCAAAACTGAGATCAGCGTTAACTCGATAAGTCACATTTTGCATTTTTTTGCATATCTTTTTAACAGTGTATTTACTTGAACCGGGAAGTTCAAGAGTTCCCTTCACTGGAACTAAGGGGCCTAGCCCAAAGCCTGAAAAACAACCACAAACCATTATCCCTCCTTCACCAAACTTTACAGTTGGCACAATGCAGTCAGGTAGGTGACGTTCTCCTGGCATCCAGCAAACCCAAACTCATCCAACAAACCCAAACTCATCCATCAGACAGAAAAGCGTGATTTGTTACTCCACAAAACATATGTTTCCACTGCTCCAGAGTCCAGCTACAAGGTGCTTTACACCACTCCATCCAACGACATTGTGTTTGCTAATGTGAGGCTTGCATGCAGTTGCTCGGCTGTGGAAGCCGATTCCACAAAGCTCCCAGAGGTCAATGCCAGAGGAGGTCTGGAACTCTGCAATCACTGAGTCACCAGAGTGTTGGTGACTTTTACGCACCATGTGCCTCAGCGTTCTGTTACTTTACATGGTCTGCCACTTCATGGATGAGTTTCCGTTGCTCCTAAATGCTTCCACTTTTGTTTTCCTGGGGAAGAGATGGCAAGCCGCCAGAGGCAGTGTGATGCCCTGGGCAAAGTTCTGCTGGGAAATCTTGACATTCGTATGGATGTTACTTTGACACGTACCACCTACCTAAACATTTCTGCAGACCAAGTTCACCCCTTCATGGCAACAGTACTCCATGATGGCAGTGGTCTCCTTCAGCAGGAAAATGCAACCTGCCCCACCGCAAAAAAATTTCCGGAATAATACGAGGGACATGAAAAAGAGTTCAATGTGTTGACTTGGCCTCCAAATTCCCCAGATCTCAATCTGATCGAGCATCTGTGGGATCTGCTGGACAAACAAGTTTGATCCATGGAGGCCCCATCTCGCAACTTACAGGACTTAAGGGATCTGCTGCTCATGTCTTGGTGCCAGATACCACAGGACACCTTCAGCAATCATCTGAAATCCAAGCCTTGATGGGTCAGAGGTGTTTTGGCAGCGGGAGGGTCCTATAGAATATTAGACTGGTGGTTTTAATGTCATGGCTGATCAGTGTAAGACCACCTATGTTTATAATATGCATAATGTTTCCCTTTTACATTGGACTGGGGTCATTCTTCACCAAAAACCCAATGGAGAGGAAAATTTCGTCAGACTTGAATGAGGCATTTATAGCTTCTAAGGTGTAAAAATTAATGGAAGAAAAAAAATGTCATGATACCACAAACATCCTGTCATACATCATACTGCTTAACTGGCTTTCAAGACTGTGGTCTATTCCTAGGTGATTTCTAATTGCTAACAGCCTTACATAATTTCATACAACAGGCAGGAATCTCCCCTATAGCATGCAATTAATAACCTTTTACATTTTTTTATTATGTGAGCGGCCATTGATTACATTTAGCCCCCCACTGGAATTCAGTATATTGTCCATCAATCTCAGAGGGTAAATGATGTAATCTTAAACTGCCTGAAATGGCTTGACAGGCAACATAAATTCTAAGAGACAGGCAAAAATTTTGTTCACCCTTCTGCAAATTATAGGCTTATGTGCCAGTTTGATTGTGAAGTAATACTACCTCGACATTTAGGGTACTCTTTTTCAAGCCTTCATTAAAAGAAAACCCGTTTATTTATTAATTAGGCCTAACTGTAATTAGGCCCGTTGATTGGGAATTACTGTTTGCGGATAACGTTTTTTATATTGATCTTTTATTTACCTAACTCTCCTAAAATTGGGAGAGATATGTACCGCACCGCATCCTACCCGCATTGCATGCACCGCACCATTTTATTTGAAATCCATATTCGCTTCGACTGCATGTCATATTAATGGCAATATATGGATGCAGCACCCGTCCCGGGCCTCGTATAAATGCCTAAGAGCTTATTGTCACGTCTCTGATGTCATTTTTTTGCCGGCGCTGGCAGGGGGGTGTGTGCGCGCGGAGCACACCCCGGTCCCGTGCGTTCAATCCGGCAGCTCGCGCGCTGCGCTCACCAGCCTCTCAGTCCGGAGCGCATCGTCAAAGTTTGCAACGCCTTCCCGTGCGCGTTTATCCCCCCTCGAGTAAAAGACCATTATATAAATTGGCTATTTCTCCAAGTATTGCTTTCAGAACTGAAAGGGAAGACGGAGAAGTGAAGCAGGGTGAGATACTAAATACTCAGGTATTTTGTGCATTTGCCTACATTTCCTTTAGTGCATGAGGTAGTTAAACTTCATTTTATGTGCCGCGCAATCTTTATTAATGACTAACACAATGGATCAATTACGTAACGTTGTAATTGCGCCGCTAACTTTTTTTCCCCCAGAAAATAGTACGACTGATGCATTTCTGCCTGTTTTGCACGCAGTTTTCCAAAGAAGTCAAGGAATAATGGACAGCAATTTGGTGGAAATATTTAAGGAAGACAAGTGCCTGTCCGTGATGTCGGAAGACTGTTTCATTAACTCCACATGGCTGCCTGTTTATTCTGACACGGACAATTTGACGACCCCAGGCACCTGGGAGACTGAGTCCATGCCGCCGATCATACCTCTTATCACGGCAGTTTACTCCGTGGTGTTCGTGGTCGGCTTGGTGGGTAATTGCCTTGTCATGTATGGCATCATCAGGTAAGCTGTACAGTTTAATACAATATAATTTTGCACTGCAAAGCTGGATCGGGTCTAAAATGTCATATATCATCTTATCGTCGCATTTCGGATTTACTCTCGATCCAAACATCTGTATAAAAGAATAAGAAGAATCAGTACGTCTTTTAAGAGTTTGAATATAAATCTCATTTTCCAGTGTGTGAGGGCCACCCAGTGGTTGGTGTGTATAGGAAACGGGATCGTTATTTGCGTGATTGAAGGCTGAACACGGGTTAAGCTCCAGCAACGTTCCTGTGCTCGGTTGTTTTTGCTGAACAATCTTATCCCTGCAGTAAAGCTCCATGCTGGTTTATTGTTTTTTGAGTCTCCGCATAATAGTGTTGAGCGGCAAGTGCGCTGAAGCAAAATAAACTTGAAGCGATGTTTTCCCTCAGCTTTTGTTTATCAGCTTGCACTTTGTTTCTTGTTTTTGCCGCAATAACAGTGATACACCAACGTTACTGTTAGTTTTCTCGATTTCTTTGATACATTTCATGAAACATACTTAACATTCCCTAGACTATAAGAGCATTTCTCCACGGTCCATGCATATAGCAGAACACTATTGTTTAGCTGCAAAAGCCTGTAACTCACCCAAAACAATTAAATCTGTTCTCAAAAGCAAATAATTCCACCAATGAATTAGTCAGTACACTAAAATGAAAATATTGTCAGCATGTCAGTGTAAGTATGTCAGTGTATGTCAGTGTAAGTATGTCAGTGTAAGTCTGCTCCTGAGTTCCACAATGCTGAATGATAGTCAGTTCCCACTTTCTCATTGTCACTGACTGATCATTTTTCATTAGCAAACTGAAACTTCAAAGACACTAGTTTTACCATTGCAAGGCTCTACATTACAGTATGTAATGTAGAGTTCACTGGCAAGAGAAAGCACGCACATACACATGCAACTTCTTCAGATCTTCAGACACAGAACAATAGCAAAGAAACCGAAGCGAAGAAAGTCACACCACACAAAAACAGCAAATTGGCAATGTGAGAATAACACAGTTGTGTACTGAAAGACAGTAATGGCGCATCGCTGCAATTTATAGAATATGTTTTTTAATCATTTTGACAGCTGTGGTGGCTGACACAATGATCACATACATATATATTTGGGTGTAAAATTATTACATTGGGAAACTACATCATCTATTTTGACCAAAGAAGACTAAAGCAACTGAAAATTGTGCTAAATGATGACTTTTGTACAAAACCATTTGCGTTAGTGACATTATTGTGTGGGGATTATAACTGTTGATTCGTAAATATTATCATTTGAGAAATGCTCCAAAGCAACCGAGGAAATACTGTAAAAGCATGTTCAGGTAATGTTATCGTGCTGACGCTGACAGAACCTTTCTTAAAATGTAAAAGGTAGACAATGAAGAGCCTTCTCTTCCAGCTTTGAGAAGACGTTCGCAAAACATTGGCTAAAGTTCTGATACCATTTCCCGTTGACTGGGTAAGCAATTTCTGTGGGTGAGGATGCGTTAAACGTCTTTCTTTTCGTTATTGAGGAACGTTTCTGAGAATAAGGGATGTGTTTATTCATTCTTCGCTAAGTCATTTTGCTCTTGAGTTCTGCACCGCAGGCCAGAAGGTATGAGATGCAACAGGTGTCCAGGCAAAGCGTGATCACAAGAGCAACACACAGAGATCCTTCACAGAGCTGGACTGTTGATCACTTCCCCTTCTGTTGGGTCTATGCTGGGTAGTGAAAACATATCTATCATTTATAGACAGATAATGACCAGTGCAAACTGATTAGCTGGCCAGATACCAAGCAATGAGTGTATTCTTCTAGATGCTTCTTTTTAGACACGAGCAAACAATCTGTCAATTCTAAATGGGCGTATTATTACGGTAGTTATAATTTGGCAATCCGTAATTCTCTTATATGATTTCTGATATTCTTGCGGAATGTTTTGAAAGCTTTGCTTACAGTCCATAGGTTGATAGGTGTGAATTTTCTGGGTAATTGTTGATGTCAATCATTCTATTTTCCTGTGTGTTGCAATCCGTTTATATGCAATAATCACATATATCAATTACTGACTTATTATACCTTTATATCTGGAGTCTCTCACTTCATCGACCTGTGCTGCTTAATTTAAGATGCTGCTTACTACCATATTTGTTGACTTCACTCTGAAAAACTGAGTGCTCTTGAATTGTTGTAGGTTGAATATAATGCCTAATATTTCCGCGTGTCGACGCAGTATGTTGTAAATCAAATTGTTTCACAAATGCAGGGTATAGCATGCTTCAAATTTACATTAGCATTAAAAAAAGTAATTGTGCTTTCATGGGTTGGGCAATGAGGAGGGATTTCAGTGGCTGTAGTGTTTCCTGCATGAGTTACTGACTCTGCTTCACATGATTTGCATGTGTGTGATGCAATATGAATAAAGTGGTATAATTAAGGCATTTTGGTTTTCTTATCTCTCTTCTCCTGCAGAACTAACATTAGTCCCATATCTTGTGAAATACATTAATATTTATGTAAACATGTTACCAAATACATTTTTCACATCTACTGTATTCTCCATCAAGTTCATTTCTGGTTAAATGTATGTGCATGGATTGTACTTGCTGCCAGTTGTCAATTCTTGAATGCAGATCCACAGCCAGGTGGTGATGCAGTTGATCTTGGCTTTGGCATCTCATGAAACATTTACCCCCCCCCCCCCCCCCAAGGGTATCCATCACATTCAGGGGCTTTTTTTTTTCAGATCTCTGCACTCCGCAAGGCCTTTAGGGCAGAGATTTTCTTTGTGATCTTGGGGGGAAAAACAAACAGCAGCGTTATCTTCATGTTAGGACAACATCACCCAAGGGGGTAATTGTGGATCATGATGTCACCATTGGCCAAGAGTTTCCAGCATTCCCAGGGTCTGTCTTTTGTTTCTGAATTGTGTCGGTGTGTGATGTGGTTGGTCTGAGCTTGGGGATTGAAGCTGTGCGATTAGGGCTTCTGGAACACATGGGGGAACCTCACACGAGTGTGAGATGTTCTGAAGCTTTGCCTTGGAGCAGGACTGATCTTCTCTGCTATGGCAGATACCATAGCAACATCTAAGGACGTCGTCCAATTGTCTTTTTATATCAGCTGGTATCTAAATTGCCCTCAGTGCGTGAATATGGGTGTGAGTGCGTTTTCTGCAAGGGGCTGGCATCTCAGATTCACATCCTGTCTTTCCTGGGATCGATTTCAGACTCATTGCGGTCTCGTGGATTGAAGATGGGTGGGCGAGTGAATGGATGGGTCTTATGTCCATGAGTATGTAATGGGGGGGGGAGGGGCGGTGGTAGCTTATGGTTAGGGAAGGGCACTCGTGATGGAAAAGTTGCTGGTTTGAATCCCTGACCCAAAGTACTACCCCAAGCACAAAGTACAAAGAATCATTTTTGCTATCACAAGATTTAATTCGCAACAATGCATCCTGAAATCTGCTGTGGTCACAAGAAGTCCCCTTGTTTTGAGGTCCATCGTCTTTTTAGCACCGACTGAAGATAAAAATGCTGCCAGACTCAGTTCTGCATAATGAAGGCCTTGGATTTTTATGGAAAATCCTGGAGGAGCTACGGAACTTTATCAGCTTAGCAGCACAAAACGACATTTCCCTTATCTCCTTATAGCAGTGTTCCCCAACCCGGTCCTTGGGGACCTACAGACGCTCCACGTTTTTGTTCCCTCCAAGCTCCCTGAAAGACAGTCCACATTTCTGCTCCCTGCCAGGGGCTGGAACAGAGCAATAACATGGACTGTCTGTGGGTCCCTGAGGACCGGATTAGGAAACACTGCCTTATAGGGACAACAAGCATTTCTCTGCTATCCTGCTCTGCCGATCCACCCGGAATTATTTCATATCTCTTTTGGCAGTGTGAGCATGACAGTAGAGGTTGTTCTACTTGTCTGAAGGCAGAGAGGTAGATAGAAGACAAAAACTGCTTTATGGGTTAAGTTACCCTGAGCAAACAACACATCGGCAGATGTAATGCGTACCACGTGACCGATAAGGCCTAATGAACCCAGAGATGTCAATTCATTTCCCCACAATAATCAAAGACGATTTTGCTGTGAGCTGTTTTCCCTGGACACCGGCCTCATTACGGCCAGTCTGATTGCTGCATCGTGCGTCCAAATTACCCAGAAGCCACCATCCGGCACTGACTGCGACGGCAGCCTAATAATGCATGTCTCCGACACATTAATTGCCTTCCGTGTGTAAAGCGTCCCGGTGGCAATAACTGCAGATTGAACCAGCGCATTGTTCAAGCGGATTCCTGTGCCGACGCAACCGAAACATCCGGCCAAAATCGTGAGGGTGTCAGTAGGCTGTTGGAGCGCGACACGTTCCGTTACTTAGCCCATCTTCCGGGTGGCATTCACTGGTAACTGGAGGATTTATCTCCGGCTCGGTGTAGCCAGATGGTGGTGAGGATTGTGCCTGCTGGGTATCTGGGCCTGACTTTATCCAGCAAGACCGGCAGCTTTTTTAATGTTTTCCTTCTTCTTTAGGCATCCGTCCTCCTTTCAGCTTTAGTCCGTCATGGAATTTCGGACTGGGATCTTAAAAAACGACTCTGGACCTTGTGGAAGTTCCGAGTGTTTTTGACACTCTAGCATGCATATTGCTGCACTCCATTACTCAAAATTAAACACTATCTTCCAGTGATGTCATCCCATTTGCATGTTTATCATTCGATGGATCCAGGGGAGGATACAGGGGCCTGACAACAATAAGCTGTTAAGCTGTAAACAAACAAAAATGTACATGAATACGTGTCCAAGATCATTAACTTGAAATCATTAAAAACATATAAACATCTTAGACCGGCTGAACACAACGCTGAACACTACGCAAGAGATTAAAATGTGAAAATGGCTGTTCACATTCTCATAACATAGATAGATAGATAGATAGATAGATAGATTAGACAGATGGATAGATGGATAGATAGATAGATAGATAGATAGATAGTTAGTTAGTTAGTTAGTTAGTTAGTTAGTAAGTACTTTATTAATCCCTCGGGAAGGTTCCTCCGGGAAATTTAGTAACTGGCAGCATGTCTACTGTATTCATGCTTTATTTCCTTGTCTGACTTCTTTTAATGACAGATGTCTCTATCTAATGGCCTAAATAGCTATAAATCTCAGACACTCCTGTCAGATGCATGCAGTTGTTCATGGTCATTCTCTTCCTATTATCTGTGGCATTGGGGTACAGTCAAAATAAATGAATCTGCAAACTGCCGATTCCTGCTTGGGAAAAAAACGGCTAAATCTATTTTTTTCCCTTAAAGAAAAAAAAAAACAGAGAAAGTAGGGAAGCTTGTTATTATAAACCCTGCCAGTCAGACTGTTTATTTTCCCAGTTCTTTCTTCGAACTAAATGTACCACACATCTCAGGGCCCAGATACAGGTGAAGAGAGTATGAACATCTCAGAATGCCTTCTCCTTTGGACTGTGTGTTTCTGCTGAAATACGGGTGTCCACAGCGTGCCTGATTAAAAAGTCTCCAAGGGCAGGTGACCGAAGCAGACGGGCATCTCGCCAGCCGCCAGCCCGCTACAGGTCCTGCTGTGATCTTCCACAGCACACCCAGATGGAGCTTTCGCCCACTTAACAGCCCCAAAATTGTTTACGGCCATTACCGTTCATTACCAACTAAAGTAATGCTTTGCCGTAATGGTCCACCGTCAAAAAATACAGGTGTTAACAATAGGCAGGCCATTGACAGCCAGTATAAAAGCAAAATGAAGGTGTTTTTTTCTCCACACAAGGGCAGGAAAACATCAGACACCACCATGACTCCACACATTGGGGCTTTGCAAAACACAGAAAACGATGTTTACACTCGAACGCTGCAAAGGTCTGGGCACACGTGCCCCATGTCGTTTGTCATGCTTCTGGCTGGTGGCCAAAGGATCCATGTGACCACAGAATCCTTGATGGTTACCGTGGAGTTTGCCAACATCCAATGCCACGGCTATGGACACGAAAGGCATGGTGTGGCGGAGTTGTACACACTTAGAAGCCAGAGAAGCTGTCACCTCCACCATACGCAAACATGCAGGGGCAGGTTTGTTGTATGCGGGGTCCCACTCAAAAAATCACCCCCCATGCCCCCGCTTAATGTTTCAAAAATTAAATAGCTAGCAAGTAACTGAATAAGATCCTAGCTAACTAGTTGGTTAGCAGAACATGCTGTGTCAGCATCTCCCAAATAAGGAACGCATTTATTTAATATTTAGCATAGTGACACTTTGTGGCCAACAGAGGGCGCCCAAACCTCAGGGGCCCCATTCACGTTCGTGGTTTGAGAGACGGTGAATGCTGCTGTGTTTCATACGCTGCGACACACTCATCTCATAGCCCAGGATGTATGCTTTTTTTTATCAAGTCAGCCTTCTGTTACTTAGACATCATAAAAGCTGAAGGCAAGTTTTATTAAGGTTGGCGCAATAGCCGCAGGTGAGAGTTTAAGCCTCAGGTGCTGGGCATTGCCAGGGTAACGCCGTTCTAGAGCGATTATCACTGATGACTGTCTGACCAGGAGCTGTGAATCTGCCCCAGATGGAAAATGGCCAGGTTAAAATGACTGTCTGAACCCAGTCGGACTCATGGACCTGTAGGACAGGCCAACTCAAATGCAATTTTATTCTCCATTTTCAAAAACAAACCCATACAGTTATCCGCTCAGACCTGCCCATATTTTACTCTTGCAGTCAATGGACATTTGTAAAGCATGTAACCTGATTTCCAGCTGCTCTTTATCAACAAAAACTGCCATCCACAAAATCCCACCTCCGAATCTCAAGGTGTCTCTCACCCATCCGCTTCCTCTCATTTCAGATATACGAAGATGAAGACGGCCACCAACATCTACATCTTCAACCTGGCGCTGGCTGACGCCCTCGTCACCACTACCATGCCCTTCCAGAGCACCTACTTCCTGCTCAACTCGTGGCCCTTCGGTGAGGTGGTCTGCAAGGTGTTCATCTCCATCGACTACTACAACCTCTTCACGAGTACCTTCACGCTCACCATGATGAGCGTGGATCGCTACATCGCTGTCTGCCACCCTGTCAAAGCCCTTGACTTCCGCACGCCTGTCAAGGCCAAGATGGTCAACGTATGCATCTGGATCCTATCTTCGGCAGCTGGGATTCCTGCTATGGTCCTTGGAAGCACTCAGACTAACAACGGTGAGTACCTCATAGGGACGCTTCTCAGATTTTTTTAATTAAGGCAGGGGACATAAGAGGGGCCAACCCTATCATTAGCCAATGAGATGTTTAGAACCAGTAAGTGAAATGGGAAGGGGTACCCTGGCAGCCAATCAGCTTTCAGCTGGAGGCAGTGCACCTGTTGCCCTGCCCTTGTATATGCCCATGAGCATAAATGAAGAACCTAATAATTAACATAACTTTAGTGGCATTCAGTGAAGCCATGAAGCTTTGTCAAGGGCATTGCAACAAATTCCTGGGACTTTCACAACCTTTTGGTCTAAGCCAAGTCGGTAGACTATCCACATTGTGATGACTTGCTAGTTGCTTTGTTAATCATTTATCGATATGAATAACGGGCCCGCTCACCATCATAGGGACCACAGAGTGTGCCCTGCAATTCCCCGAGCCATACCTCTACTGGGACACGCTGATGAAGATCTGTGTGTTCATCTTCGCCTTCATCGTACCAGTGCTCATCATCACGGTGTGCTACTCGTTAATGATTCTGAGGTTGAAGAGCGTTCGGCTGCTATCTGGTTCCCGGGAGAAGGATCGCAACTTGCGACGGATCACCAAGCTGGTCCTGGTGGTGGTGGCCGTCTTCGTGGTCTGTTGGACACCCATCCACATCTTCATCCTGGTCAAGGTGCTTGCCACCGTGCCCTCCACCACTGCTGTCAACGCTGCCTACTTCTTCTGCGTGGCCCTTGGCTACATTAATAGCTGCCTCAACCCCATCCTCTACGCCTTCCTGGATGAAAACTTCAAACGATGCTTCAAGGACTTCTGTCTGCCCACTAAACTGAAGGCGGACCGGACCGGCAACACCCGGGCCAGGAGCACTCTACGAGAACCGTCCCAGCCACAGGAGAACCTGGACAGAACTGGCAAGCCTGTATGACTAGCCGTGGAACTGTCCTCCTTCACACCACATGGGAGAGAGGATTCAAATGACCTTGGCTTAACCCAGATCACGTCGGCTGTCTGAACCCATGGCGCAACATCTTCTGCTGCAGAATCTACTGATATTTATCTGCTTTGAGGAAGACTGGTGCAAACCCAACACATTCATGTACCCCGTTTCACAAAGAAACTACAGAAATAAGCATTCGCTGGTAAAAAATCTAATCGTGTTGGACAAATTTGTTTATTTAATGATGGTGGACTATACAACATGAAACATCCATTAGCAAACGATCGAGTATCAAAGTCCCATATGTAGGAAACAGATTTAATAATATGTCTATTTGAGAAAGGTTCCTGCAGGATTTGTTCCAGGATGGAATACGTGTTGGGTTCATGTTTCATATTTTCAGTATTCATTTAGAACTATAGAATGTTCCAGAAAGGACACTGATTTGTGTGCCACCATCAATGTACATGCAAGTGGAGGATTTAAGTAATGTGAGAATATTGTACATATAACGTAATTTTGTATAGTGCGTTCTTAATAGCTATGTATAGAGGCGGGGACAGCGCCTCCAGATGCTTGTGGTATCGGAGATCCACGAAGTTCTTAGCGATCACATTCTCGGATCTGCCTCAGTAACCCTTGGCATCTCTCTGTGCCGTTGTGAGGTCGCCTCGGGCGTGAATGTCTTGAAATTATTGAAAATAAGCTGCCTTCACATAAGTGTGCTTTTTTTCCGTTAGCTCTTATGCCTCAAAAGCTCCACAATCAGCTACAAGGAATGAGAATAAGCCGAAGCCATTGGCTCTGCAGGCTGAGCAGTTTTCTTTGGTACGTGAAACATTTAAATAATGCTCTCATGCTTATTTTAAACAGTCATATAGGGGTTTTCCCATAAAACACATTGCATTCATTATACTTAGCTCTGTATATTACATCCATCATTAGCCTCAGCCATCTTAGACAGATGTTTTGCACACTGGCTTTTTCCATATTTTATCTCCGGATGCCTGTAATATATCTGGCTCAGATCAGTCAGCCCTCAGTAGAACAGAGCTTGTTTCCATGCTCATTTTATTTATATAACAAATCCTTTTGTCCAAAGTGATATGCATGTAAGGAAAGCAGGAGAGCAGGGCCAGTCAACATTTGTGGATCTTTTGGAATTAGGGTTTATTAGGGTGGAATTACTCTGTCCACCACAGAATTTGAACCCACAACCTCCAGGATAAAAGCACAGACGCCAAACCCACAGCTACACACCACCTCTCCACCATAAGCCACCAACCAACACCGGTATTCCCTCAAGTTGCTATTCCTTGTAGATCCCAAAGAGAACTACGAATCAAAACCTAATGATCCCACATACACCACATACACAAGTATAGGATTTTAGTGTTTTCACACTTTTCGACTTTCCTTCCTGCATCCCAATGTGCTTGGCCAAGGTTGTAAGAATTATCATTTTTTTAGAGGTATCCCAGAAAATCCCTCTACCAGAATGTCAACTTTTCGCCCAACAGCTGCAGCATTTACACAAGTCGCTCCTGGTTTAGAAGCAATTCTAGTATCTCTGTATATTAAAAATGCTAAGAGCTGATTCTTGAATACATCACAGGCCTGTTTTCTTTTTTATTTTCATCTTCGACATGCCTTACACATGTAGATAACCCATTTGTGAGATCCTCTTTTGAGAATTGTCATTTAACTCAAGGTTAAGAGTATTAATATTGTGTAAAAAAAAAAAAAAAAAAAAAAATCAGTGTGATGTGTGTCAGAGGTCAACAAGAGTGTTTTTTTTTTAATAATGAAGACTGGTATACTGAAGGACAATGACCTGAGGGGTAGGAAAACACTTAGTGCTTATAGCCTAGTTTCTACTGACAGCCACTTGGTTTTAAACTTTTCCTGACACCTCAAGGGGAGAATAGCATTTTTCATTGTGCCATTTTTAATGTACAATCCTTTACTTTTATGGACAGAATATTTTTGTTCTGTTTAACACAAGTGACCTTGAACATCCAGGATCCATGCTATAGAGTTTGCCAGTTGGACTCTCTGTGCCAGGGAACGTTTGCACTGTAAGTCGCACGCTCTGAAATTCCCAGAGCTGAATGGTACACTTCAGGCTTGAATCTGACAGCCCGTGGGATTATACCCATAATCCATTGCTGCTGGGGGCATAAAAGGATATTCCAGCTCAGAATGGCATCCTTTATTCAAGTTGAGTTTGAACGTCCTGTTGGAAGATGGTGGAAATCCTGGAGTTGAATGTTCATTTGAAATTTGACAGAGGGCTTTACACTTTGACCTTTGCAGGTCTAGTTGTAATTATTATAATATAATTAATATTGACATCTGTGGTACATGTCTCACTTTTGGATGCATTGATGTATATATTAACATCTCACTGATACAAGCTTACCCACAAACACATTTCAAAATAGAAATGAAGGTTGTTAGATTAAGAGGTCTTGCATGTTGACCAGCTTTAAGGTAGATATTATAAACTGCACATGATCAAACGAACACATCTACAATGGCAGGTCATTGTATTTAACCAAAAATATTACAACATAATAGATTTACTCTTCAGGCAAGGATCATTACATTCACTGACCATGACATGTAATTACTGTTAAGCTTGAGTGTGTGCGTGTGTGCGTGTGTGTGTGTGTGTGTAAGTGTATTTTATTTATAGTCCCTGATCATTCAACTTGTGTTTTTTTCCCACTGTGTACATAAAAGGGGATTTTAATAACAATTTGTATAGGTTATATAATAATGGTGGATACATGTATTATCGTTATACTGCAGTATTGGAACAATATATGCTCGTTTTTGTAACAAATTTGAAGAGATGTTTGAGCAACATGACCTTAGAACAATATTCCATTGCCTGTTAATGCATAAGTGCGAATGTTGTATAAAGCTTTATTTTGCTGTTAAATAGACAAATGCCATGCTAACAAAATGTCTCCCTGCTTTGTTATTGAAGCACGCAGAAGATTTCCACCTTAGACAACCTGTTTCCATTATGTTGAAATTGTATAGCCTCAAACTGTTTGAATAAATGATCTACCGAATAAAGACAACATAACTGTCGATTTTAGCGCATTACCTGAAAAATCTCCTGCCTCATCTCCAACCTTTAACTTGATCCAGAGTGTGATCAATTTTCACCAGAAAGCTGGGTTCTTATTAGAAAAACAAGCTTTTCACTCCATTTTCACTCATCATCACACTGTTAGTACTTTTTAGGTCCTTTTATGTTGCTACATGACTCATTGGAACATTTAGATGCTCTCAAGAGTACAACAGCAGTATCCTTTTGAGGTAGAACCTACAGTATCAACATTGAGGTTACAAATCCATGGTTGTGGCTGTTCCACTTTATGGACTCCACACAAATCTGAAAGGATTACTACTGTACCTCCCTTAGTTAACAAATTTTACCAAACTTCCAAAGACCTGTGACACGACTGGAACACTAGTGCCCACTCAAATCCCCAGGATGGCATCTTGGTAACACCATTGCTTAAAACACACCCTCCACCAGCACCATGGCACAAAAATGCCAGTTGCATCCCATATGGGAAGTGCATCTTTACTGCATGTTCCTCCTGGGTGGGCTGAGGGACCGCATGGGTATTGTTGCCATGGCTTCTGGTGTTGAATTTGTTGTTTTCAAGAACAATGAGAAGGTTACCATGACAATGGGGACACTTTCTGCTCCCCCAACCCCTGTCATCCAGGCGCTCATTAAGACCTAGAAACTCACGACAGTCAAGTGGGTTTGTAGGTCACATCTCAATGTGGCTCATACAGGGCGATTGGCTCAAGCAAATCACATGGCAGAGAGAAGTAGGAGAAACCGGAGCCAAGACTGTCAACTGGGATAAGACTGCTGCATTGCGCGTGCTGATTCAGGTAGGTCGTGCTTTATTGCCTGATCATTTTCCTCTGGCAAACCGCTGTTGTGTTTTATAACAGAACAACAGAAGCAGAAGCGGGAGGGAAAGAGGGAGCCTGATATTCCTTATTCTAAATAATGTCATAAATAATGACTTTCAGCCTTGAATGTGAATCCCAATCTTGTACTACAAAGCAAAAGTACAAACTACAGCCATTGTGTTCACACGGGGGAGGCTAATTTGGGGGTGCTAGTTCAATATTCATTCTTGGCAGCCTATCCATGCAGTATCAGAGACAAGGCTATTAAACATGACCTTTAATCCAATCGTCACAAAACACTGGCATAATTAAATAATTATAGTCCAGTTATGATAATTAAGTCTCAAGAGCCATTGTTCATACATAATTGTGGTTTTGCACAAAAGAGACACCGATGTTTTATTCCCGTCAGGTATCACTTGCTACTTTTCAATCATTTTATAGTGTGACCAATGACTGTGTGTGTATTGTGATAGTGGGGGGGGGGCTTTTATATAAATGTATTTTTTAAAAAAAGCAGAATAGAGCATTAGTATTTATGTTGATATTGGTGACTTGTTTTTTATGCCACTGTTTTAGATCCTATCCATGGTGTCTCCTACCTTTGTTCCCTGTGCCCCCTGAAATAGGCTCTAAGCCCATCTCAGTTCTTTACTGGATAAGCAGTTACGAATGGATGGATGGATGGATGGATGGGTGTTCTGAATTATGTCTCAGAAACATGTGGTCTGTTCAGACACTTTACTATGGGCTACATATTCAGTGCTGGGTCTTTAAATGCCGTTGTAGCCATGGTAACCATTATAACTCTTGCAGAAGGGCATATACGTCCAAGGCTGACAATTGTGTAGAACATTAATGATGGAAATGTTAGAGGCTGGGTAAATGAGCACTTTTACACAGGCCCGCTCTCACACCTACAGTAGCTTTAATATCGAGAGTTTCATCCGTTCCAGCTGAGATTCATACAGTGTATTTAATGTCAGGTATCTCACCTATAACTGGTTCAATGTGAGAGATTTTCTGGGGATTGTTCTGAGCCGAACCAGGAGATTGCAACCAATGAAACAAATGAAAACTCATGCGGCAGCCAAGGATAGCGGTCTTGGGTTTATAGGCATAGGTGCACTGGGAAGAAAACACTATCTAAGACTGTAGTCGACTGAGACCTGCGGCAGTATGTACCACAACTCAAGCCACAGATGCATAGGGCTCCTGAGGCCCCCTGTTGGGCATAAACTGTCATTACAGCCTTTTTGAGTGAGGCCCCAGAAACAACAAACACATCTCTAACTGACCCCACGAGAGAGCTGTACTACTCCCCTTTCCTTTGGTCTGATCAAATTCCTGTGTCTGCTGGCAGGCAGTTTGCTCAGAGCTCAGAGAATTGGTGAAAATGCTGCAGATTTGGACGTGAGCGACGGACAAGGAGCCGCTCCCCATGTGACGGGGACGCTGGCTGCAACCTCACGCATGCTGAGAGCTCCAGGCTACCTGTCACCAATAAGCAGGTCCTACTGAACCCAGACAAACCCAAGAAGACACAATGACATCAAAACTCTGGATGCACCTCTTTCAGTGCATTAGTCTCTCTTTTAGCTTTGATATCCTGTTATACTAAAACATCTTAAGGTAATAAAATAATGCATATCCAGTACTGCAACAACTAAGTGAAACTGGTCAATATCAACATTGTCTCAGATTGTAGCCTCTTCAGAACAGCCCCTTCTCGCTCTGATGACAGCACTGCAGACTCTTGGCAA
>JAODJW010000092.1:193449-216661 GCA_026777045.1 Hyperopisus bebe
TTATATTCAACTGGATGGTTGAAACAAAATCCTGGTTTGGATTTTTACTTTCTGGACCTGAAGTGTCCGCCTCTGGTTATCTGTGATGTTGGTTGTCTAGTGTTTTATTGTAGGATGTGCAACAAATGTCGGGTCATGATTTTGGGTCATCGTGACCAACCATGGTGGGTGTCTGGTGACAGGATCTGCAGGATCAGCTGGAGGATATGATGGAGGATGCCAGCGAGGTCCAGGAGGCCTTGAGCCGCAGCTACGGGATGCCGGAGCTCGACGAGGACGATCTGGAGGCGGGTGAGTTTGAGCTGGGGGGCGGCGCGTGTCATCGTCTCTGGGTAAGAGCGTGGCTGTAATTCCACCGTGTTCGAATGCTCAGAACTGGATGCCCTGGGAGATGAACTCCTGCTGGATGAAGACACCTCATACCTGGATGAGGCTGCCTCAGCCCCCGCCATCCCCGAGGGGATTCCCAGCGACAGCAGGACGAACAAGGTAAAGGTCCCGTTTGTCGTGATCCGCCTGCAGCGAGGGCCTCGCCTGCTTTTGGGTTTTAACGTTTAGGCCAGTTCAAAGTCAACAAATCTTTATTGTCAACTTAAGACACACGATGCATGATTCATACACTCTCGCTCTCATTGGCCATAATGCAAATGAGAAGTAATCGATAGAATACAAATACTGAGACATACAAACATGACATTTTAAAACATGGACGTTAAGCTAAACAAAAGAAAACGGTAATCTCCTGATCGTTGACGATCGTGCAGATTTGGCCTGGAATTGAATGAGCGGAGTTATGCAAGAAATAAATACATTTCAGTTTCTGAGTTTTGACTCTGGGGATATTAGTCCTTTTAGGAGATCCAGTTTAAGACTGAGCGCCCAGACTGCTCAGCCGTCAAATAGACTGCGGTCCGGGGATAAAAATGCCGTTAAGCCTCACTGTCCTGGATTTGAAGCTGTAGAACCTCCTGCCAAGTGGCAGTGGAGCCTGGGGTGGGATTTGAACCCCTAACCCTGGAGTTGTGAGGTCACGGTGCGATTATAGGTTAACTGCTTTCCTCCAGAGCTCCGCTGTGGGTTTTCTCCAACGACCTGGCCTCCTCAGCTTGACGTCCCCTGTGGTGTTTGCCGTGATTTTCCTCCGTCAATTCGAGTCATAATCTGTGCACAGGCTCCTTTTGTGCTTCAGCCTAGGAGGAATACATTTGTTTTCTCCTCTCTTTCAGGATGGTGTCCTCGTGGATGAATTTGGGCTACCCCAGATACCTGCCACCTAAGAAAAGAAAGAAAAAAAAAACAGCACTCCAAAATAATTTTTATATGTAAAATATGACTTTATAATTCACTCATACTAACTGCTATTGATTTTGAATCTGAGCTGGCAGCCTTTTCCTATTTTCTTTTTGTTTCAAAGCGAAATTTCTTTACCGTTCCAGTGTAACTTTGCTGTTTGAAATTGAATGCTAATAAATCCACATTTTCAAATCGACTTCTTTCAACTGATGTCAAGTTAGAGTGTGAGATTTATCGGTCATGCATAACTTTTTGTTTTTGGATGTTTGGAAGAATTATTTATAGCAGGCTGCTATAACCCTGTAGATAACACTATGGCTTGTATGAAAATCAATAAATTATGTTTTAAAGAAATGTTTGGAGGTAATTTAAATTCAGTCCTTTCTTGGTCTTAATCCGAGTTCAATTTTATTTTTCAGGAATGTACTATGAAATGTTGACATTTTAATTTTTTTTAATTAGATGTTTAACTTTTAAAAATTTTAGTTTAAAACTACCTTATAGAATCTAGATGATATATAGTATTGTATATCATGAAAGATACAACCTACACTTCTGAAATGTATATATGATCTACAATACGGTGCTAATAATTAAACTGACAAGCTATAATATGTAGATGCAACCATTAAAACGGGAAATGTTTAACCACTGGAATATTATATGTCATTGTTTGTCACCTGGTTGGGCCAACCTAAAAAGTAGGTCATTAGACTATTCTTAGTCGGTCATGGTGTATGTGTGTGTGTGTGGATGGATTAGGTTTATTTAGCTCTTTAATGGCACCACCTCCCTGGTTGACAACCTTGGCTCATGCTTTACCGAACCAGGAACCAACAATAATCTGGCTCCTCAACATAAACCAGTTGAAAACCGCTGTTCTAAATTAATACATGATGCTAAGTGGTGCGGTGAAATTTTCATCATACGTCACTATTATGTTGTAGTTTAATGGCAGATATGACATGCTGCCGAATACAAATTAAATATTATAGTACAATTAATGTTACGTAATACCCGTGGCACAGTCATACAGTGGATAATATACCTCCTTTAAAATTATCCTCCGGCAATGGATTGGGGTCACGTGATTCTGAGTGATAGTTTACATGCGTTCTTGTAGGATTATGGTCATTGTAGTGTTTAATGGTGGTTTCTGAGCAAATTGCGATACCTTTACAAAATTACTATTGCTACATCTAAAGTCACATTACACATTAATCATGCTATACATGCACATAAAACAGTAATCGAGCGCGGCCCTTCTCGTTATTAAAAACATTCAAATTGAATTTATCTATTAATTACAGCAGCACAAAAGTTTTAACTTCACAAAGATACATTACTAATGTAATTACTGAATGATCGTATTAACTGTGGGGTTACGTAACAACAGCATAAATGTCAGCAGTGAGCAGGGCATCTTGAATTTAAATCCGCTCTTCGGGTGACAAATGAGGATATTCCTAAATAATGCCTTCAAGCAGAAAGACTTAACAAAACTAATTGCTCGTTAAAAAAGAATTTTCAATGTTATTGTTCACTTGGTATAATGAAATTTTAATTTAAAAAATCATTTATAGACCCCCGCGTAAGGGTCTGAGCGTAAGACGTGTGGATAAGATGTTTAAAATTTAAGATGTTTCAATTTGTTAACACAAATAAGAAAAATGGCTGTTATGGTATTCACATTGTTATTCAGCTAGCCTTTTGGGCCTATATATAATTACATATTATTATTATAATTGTATATCCAATAATATGTATCATTTATGTGAGCATGACCCGGCATTGTAAAGCTGCCGTGAGCGGCATTTAATGTTATCAATATTTTGACTGTGGGGAGGGTGATTTCCTGTTTAACCAGGAAGCATCTCTAACTAGTCCTCCTGCAGACGGATCGCAGACATGGCTGAACCCACGCTTACGGTCACCGTGGCATACGGTAATACCCTCTTCTGCTTCGCGCCTCTGCATTGGAAATTAACGTATCCGATTGCAAATATATGTATATGTTTTGAAGGGAGTTGGTAAAGTCACCAAAGCTGACATATGCGCCCTTCCAGCCAGCGTCAAGCACAGCGTCGCCCTGCCGGCGCCGGCCGGAGCAGAGCCGCTGCTGCGGGACCTGGCCGAGGAAGTGGCCCGTGTGACCGGTGTGCCGGTCCCTTCCCAAAAGCTCATCTTCAAAGGTGCTCCGCCGGCAACTGTCGGGAAAACTATTTTCCATTTACCGGAGTAAAGTTAGCAGTGGGTTCGACATCCGCCAGACATTCACAGATTCTCTCTGTATTTACTCTATTAAAATATTACAAAAACAAGGAAACTCCACATTCACAAACCAGTGTGTTTATCAAATTACATGCACACCTTGGTTATTCGATTACTTCATCCAATAAATTGTGAAAATGCAAAATAATGCAGCTCCTGTTGTGAATTAACGCGTTCGCTTGGCTTTTGACAGTCCGCAACGTTTCAAAATAAAAGTCTCAAATGGAAAAACAAAGAATTTCTTTAACGGTCATGACCGAAGACATTCAACACTTTAAAACTCCATTCTAACGTGTTACATACTTACACGAAATCACAAGCACATACTGAGCCCAGTAACATGTAAATAATGGTTTAAGCTAACAGCCATTATTTTTCCATGTAGGTGGATATAGGGCATCCTAAATTTCAGCTTGTGGTCAAAGGACATGATTAAACCTACACATATCCTGTACCATGGCACTTGTGAAACCCGCAGGTGATTTGTGAAATTAAATCATATTATATCATATCCATTATTTTCTATTCTGGTGGAACGCAGACCATCCTAATGCGCCAAAGCCAAAGAACCCAGCAACGATATTTCAGCTTGTGGTCTAAGGACACGAGTGGACCTACACAGATCATGCACGTTGGCACTTGTGACACCTGCAGGCAATTTGTGAAAATATCTTGCGTGCCTTATATCCATTATTTTCTATGCAGGTGGAACATAGAGCATCCTAATGCTCAAAAGCCAAATAAACTAATTACGTTATGGTATAAGCACCACCTACATAGAAAATAATAGATATGATTTAATACGATTTAATTTCACAAATCACCTAAAGGTTTAAGTGCCAACGTACAGGATATGTATAGGTTTACTTATGTTCTTTGACCACAAGTTGAAATTCAGGATGCCCTATGTCCACTTGCATAGAAAAAGAATGGATGTTGGCTTAAACCATTATTTACAATTTTGCAAGTGTTAGTGGGCCCTGTATGTGATTGTGATTTCGTGTATGTAACATATTGGAATGGTCATAACCGTTAAGAAATTCCGTGTTTTTCCATTTGGGACTTTTATTTTGAAACGTTGCGGACAGTCCAAAGCCAAGCGAATGCGTTAATTCACAACAAGGAGCTGCATTATTTTGCATTTTCGCAATTTATTAGCTGTAGTAATCGGATAACCAAGGTGTGCGTGTACTTTCACAAACACACAAATGTGTGAATGTGGAGTTTCCTTGTTTTTGTAATATTTTAATAGAGTAAATACAGAGAAGATCTGTGAAAGTCTGGAGAATATCGATTCCACTGCTAACTTTACTCCGGTTTTCCGTGATCTGTCTTGATCTACGTAATCTACGTGATCTACGGAACTGATATTTCCCGTGCTGCCGTCTTTATGATGTCTCAGTATGCTCTAAATGTTGTTTAGAAAATCAGATTGTGGATGCATAGTCAATTATTGTTTTTAATATCCATAAATAAATTACACTGCCGGGAATATACACCAGAGGAATGGTCTGGGATGCCGTTTTTTTCCTGGTACCAAAGATCTTATCTTTGTTGCCATTTCACTATTTTACTCGAGCATATTACGTAAATATCCAGCGTGTCCCAAATATGTACATATATACAGCATTTGGGGAGAGTCGATTTTAACAAACATTGTCCTCCTATTATGCAGGGAGGTCATTAAAGGAAATGGACCAAACCCTGGCCAGCTTTGGGGTGAAAGAAGGCGCTAAGATCATGATGATAGGAAAGAGGGTAAGGGCGTTTATATTTCTTGTAAATATGCGATATGCAGAAAACAACCCGGTCGATTGCGGCAAACTGTCCATTAGCTAATATCAATTTACAGAGACTGCCAGTAACGATAAAGGAAATGGCATGGGCATTTTGCATGCCAATTAAAAGATTTGTCTGTGTAAAATAAGTATTCTTCAGTTTCTAGTACTGTGATATTTTTAACATCAGTTTCTTCGCGTAGAATAGTCCAGAGGAAGAAGCAGAGCTGAAGAAGCTGAAAGATATCGAGAAGTCTGTTGAGCAGACGGCTAAGAAGCTGGACAAAGTGGACGGGGAATTGACGGGTTTGAAAAATGTAATAACCATTTTGTGACTTCAAAGACTGACCAATCAAATGTCATATTCTGCCAATCAGTTCTTGGATGTTACCCACAATGCATTTGGTTGTAAAAATTCATTTAATAGAACAGCAGGTTGCATATTTTGAGAGACTTGGGGGCCCATCAGCATCACTTAGTTCCATTTTCCCCTGCACCGTGTCTTTAAGAACTTGATGACTGTATACATACATGATTCTCCCTGACCTTCCATATCGATGAATCATACAGGGTTTCCTAGCAAAGGACCTACAGGCAGAAGCTTTGAACAAATTGGATCAGAGGGTGAAGGGGGCAGCTGAGCAGTTCATGAAGATCCTGGAGCAGATGGACGCCATGGTACGCGTGAGCTTGGACTCCACCCATATGTCGCATATCTTTGTGTGGCTCAGTAAGTTTGGGATCTGTTCCTGACTTGTGGATTCAAGTCCCATGGTTGACAAAGTAATCATTGGGCCCTTGATCAAGGCCCTTAACTCTGCCTTTCCATACCTGTATGTTGCGTTGAACCAAAGCGTCTGCCGAATAAATGCAAATGTCGCCCGTATGTGTTCTTGTGCTACCAGATAGAGCCATATTTATGCACACACGGATGTCCTTTCAGGATAAAAAAAAAATCTTCTGTTTTTCAGAGCTTGCCTGAGAATTTCAGCGATAGCAGGATGAAGAAAAAAGGCTTGATTAAAACCGTCCAGGTAATCCAGCACCAGTACAGCCAGTTTTGGCGTGACCTGGTTTTACTGGTAAAGCAGTCCGACTCAAGAATTAGTTATGGATGCTGGAGAGATAGTGGGATGAGATGTGTGTTTCAGTGCCTCCTGTCTCCTTTCAGACCTGTCTCGCCCAGTGTGACAGAATCGAAGCTGGAATTTCTGAACATCTTGCAAAAATCCAGTCCAAGAACCTGGCGCTGGTGGACTAGGCCGGAAGGGGCTTTCTGTGTAAATAGCACGCCGCCGCTCTGTGAGCGGCTTGTAGACCTGCACTGTGCTCCGCCTCTGGAGCAACCTATTTATCTGTCATGAATTAAACTGGACTTGATACCACAACAACAAACATCAGGAACTGCCGCGATATCGCAGTTTGATTTAGTCTAAATCAGGGATTTGTTTCTTTGAAGTGTGTTCCTTGTTGGATACTCTACGGCACTTCTGAAGTCGTCCACCTTGGTGCTGTCCACTCCTCCTCCCATCTTCAGGTGCAAGCAGGTCTTAAGGAGCTTTGTAATCATTTCCTTTGTGCTCCTAAGCTTAGTAATCCCTGTGTTACACCTTGATCTTCAGGTCCCACTGTGTACTCATAGATTTCTTTTTTATGTAACCTATAAAATAAGTACTGTAGCTAAGTTTCTGAATAAGGAAGAACGTTCTCACTATAAAATGATCTGGTTCACTTATGTACCTCAGCTCAAGGCACAGACTGGCTTTCAGATTCATCAAGTCGTCTCCTTGTTCATGATCCATTTTGCAATCCAAGTGAATTTTTAATAATGATGCACATTGCCTCTGTATGGATATTTTAAGGGCAAATCAGCAAACATTTACCTTCCTGTTAGTGCATACTGATAGATCAATTCCTGTATACCTAATTTGGGGAAAATGGATAAAAATGTTTCTCACTGGGAACCAGGATGAGAACCCCTGTCACAAGTTTCTGAACCGAAACCCGGTGGGAAAGTGAGGCAAAACTCGACACCTTTGTGGATTTTTAAGCAACTTGTTTCTGTACCATTTTATTACCCCCCACTTTCGTAGGCATTTTGATTTTCATAAAAGCAGAAAAACATTCAAGTGTTCAATCTTACACACTAACAGTGCAACTCAGTAAAAACATTTATCTCTGCCACCTTCAAGATGTCGTGTCCCTGTGTGGTTTTTGAAATAAACTCATTAGGTATGACTGCACTCCTTGTCTTCATATCGGGACCATACTAGGGGAATTCCCCTAGACCAAGGTAGAGTTTTTTTACATCTAGAGGTGGATCGTTCGGGTCCAGAAAGTAAAAATCCAGACCAAGATTTTGTTTCAACCAACCAGTTGTGTATACAGAGTCACAGTCAGAGTACTCAACTGGTTGGTTAAAACAAAATCTTGGCCTGGATTTTTTACTTGACCTGACCTATACACTACACATTTCTGCTAACGTCTCACAAATACACAAGTACAACACAATCAGGTGAATCAGACCCTGGTAATTCATGAGAAACAATCACACCTCTAAATATAACGCGATTAAAATTCTAACAAACTACCTTAAGTGCTTTGCTGTTTATAAAGACGGTCAATGTTGAGTGTTTCGCAGCCCATCCTCAGGGACTCGGACCGTTTGCTCTGGGGGGGGGGGGGTTAAGCTGCCCCTCAGCCTCCTATAACCTGCCCAAGCTGAGTGGATACAGTAACCAGTGATGAGACGCCGGACACTCATTCTCTTTCACTTCTATTTGGTGTAGTTATCCCTCGTTCACTCCCCATCACCAGTTCAGCCTGTAACTGTGAGGGAAGATTTTTTTATGCAGGTATTCCACCACCTCTGCCTTGCTGGTCAGCTTCTCGAACTCATAGAACGGAACCTGCAAACAAAGCCCCACAAAAACATCTGGGTATACATGAATACTAAAGCCTGCATTCAAAACCTAATGCACCGACCAGCATTCGGACAGAGCGGCGACGTTCCATGATTTCCCAGGCTAGGAGACACAGCTATCAGGCTCCACAGCCTGGAGCAGCAATAAAACTTCTACACGTGCATTTAGAACCAATGGCATCTGATCATTTAAGCCCCAGACCCGGACTGGCACCTTAACAATTCTGCATTCCCCTGAAGGGCCCAATGCCTACCTGTACAACTTCATATCCCAGAAGCCTCAGGTGCCTCTGTTTAATGGCCTCTTTGCCAAGCAGTCTCCTCGTGTTTGTGGTGAACCGCTTCGGGCCATCAATGCACACAGCTATCCTGCAGATCAACACCGAGACCATACAACTCTGAATATCTCCTAGGAATCATATGCTGGATGTCAAACATTGAGTTTGACTCGAGATGTTCTCCCGAAAAATGATCAGCTAATAATATTCTGGCAAGTTATATCAAACGCAGAAAATCTTAGAATTTTCTTTAGAAAAACAATGCCATAACAGTAGAGTTAAAATACAGTTTTAACAAGACAATTCGACAGTTCACAAGAGAAATTGCAAAGGTTCATACTTCTTAAAGACGTCCTCAAGATTGCTGGCTGGTAAGACGTATCCTTCCTCATCGAGCTTTATCTCCACATCTGTACCAAGAAAAACACCCATTCATTCACACCACAGTCACCTTCATACATACATCAAAGAGCTGGAGGAAAAGTATAAACAGCCCAAAACACTTCAAACTCAACTTAGCATTTCTCTGTCCAGAAATGTCACATTTCAACAGTGTTGAAAATTTCAGGTCCAGAATGTAAAAATCCAGACCAAAATTTTGTGACTGTGAGCCTTTATGTTCAACTGTTTGGTTGAAATGTTCTGGACCTGAAATTTCCACCTCTGCATTTAAATAGTTTCTTTTCACAAAGGATATTTCTTACTCTTTTTGCCAACCTATGCCTTGTCGTTATTTCTTTCAAAAAGTACCCTGAAACTATCTGTTGAAATGCAAGACTTTCTCAGTATTATTCATCTAAAATATTGGTCAACTTCACCTTAAATTTCCTCATAGCAGCTTACAAAAACTCCCCAAAACCCGGTACCAAAACCAAGTTTGGTTTAGCTCTGAGACCTCGGCAATCATTCGCTATTCTATACAGGGGACTTCAAAGTCTGAAAGTGGAGCATCTCACCTAATGTGTAGCAGTATGGCGTCAGGACACGGGACGCAAAGTATGCCCGAGCCCCCAGCAGGTCAATCAGCCCAGCTTTGACCGAGTTGTAGAGGTGTCCTTCCACTGGAGTCTCCAGGGACCGGCCGGGCGTGAGGAAGGACTTCACACGGTACTTCCGATGAAGGCTTGGTCCCTACGATTCAAGAGTCAGGCGCATCGGCAAAGAAATGAGAATCCCAGCAGGGAAGATGCCAGGTAAGAGTGGAAAGAGCTCATAACAGCCAGAAAATGGGCTTCTGATGAACAAGGTGCATACCTCGTAGAAGGGGCACTCCAGCTTAACAGTCATGTAGAGCTGAGTCAGCTGTGAAAGAATGATCCTATCTATTCCTGTGCCTTGTTCTGAAACAGATTGAAACAAATGGGCAGGTAAAACACTGAGGTTACCCTCAAGCTTTGTACCAGTTGGTAGGCATGTAAGTGCACCGACTGGAGGGAAGTGCAAAAACCGGCACAAAACACTTTCAGATTCAACTTACCATTTCTCTGTACAGAAATATCACATTTAAATAATTTATTCACAAAAATAAAGTGTGATTCTTACTCTTTTGGTTAATCCATGCCTTGTCATTTTGTTTAAAAACTGCACTGAAATCATGGAAATGCAATGAATTTTCAGCATTCTTCATCTAAAATATATATATTGGTTAATTTCACAATCAATTTTCTCATAGATGCTTAAAAAAACCAGTAAACTAGATACCAAAATAAAGCTTGACAAAGAAAAGAAAGTTTAGACAAATCAAGAAAAGACAAGACTAGACCAGATCAGACTGGACCAGAGAGATAGTTAAAGAAGGATAGACGGACAGATAGACTTTATTAATCCCTTGGGAAGGTTCCTCCGGAAATTATATAATCTTCTGACTTATCAAATCTAACCTGAGCTAATTTTTCATTTCTACCAGCCTGTAAGTAATAGCACCCAGCCAACAGAGACTTCCACGAGCCAATGAGGAAGACTTTACCTTGAAGCTGTTGGAGGAAATAGGGGTTGAAAACCTTGGCCACGAAGTTGAGGGGGAACCTCTCGGCCAAGGTGCACGAGTGCAGGAGGTTGAGCACCGTGCGCGGCTGGAACTGCGAGAAGCGCGAGTGCAAGATGACCTCCACCTTGCGGAAGAGGACGCCCGCATTGGGTGGGAGGTACGCCAACTTCCCGAAGGGCATGATCTGCCGGGCAACCTGGCTGGTGCTGTAGCTATCCGCCCGGTACACGAAGCTCTCGGCCACCACGTCGAAGATGGCCGGTGAAAGGACGTTCCGGCGGGCGAGGTACTGCATCACCTTGGAGATGGTCTCCGGATGTGACTCGAAGGCCGTCGCCGTGACACGCCTCTCCAGCGCCTCCACAAAGAAGCGGTCGCTGTGGCCAAAGTGCATGAGGGCCGCCAGGACCGCTGCCAGCTCGCTGTCCGAGAAGCTGGCCATGTGCCGCACCGAGTGCTTGCTAAGGCTAATCACCAGTGGCATGGCCTGCGTCTGGTCCAGGGCCACCAGGGCCATCAAGACCTGGCTGATGGCAGCCGGGCCAAGCCGGCTAGCGATAGACACGGCATGGGTGTTCATGGTGTTCAAGAGTTCCTGGTAGCGGCCACCTTCTCCCGCTCCGGCCTGGAGCAAGCCATAGACGGCGGCTAGCTCATCCAGGCTCCAGTTCGCTGGGGATCCAAGTCGTACCTGATCCATCAGCTGCTGTAACATCCCACATCCAGGCCCTTCCAGGGACAACAGCGCTTCTCCGAGGCTACACAGCTGTGCCACGGAGAACCTGTGCCGGTCTAGCCGCTCCTGGCACTCGGACACCAGTCGCACCACCAGCGTGCTCCAGGGATCCACGCAAAGGCGCGTGCAGGCCAGCAAGGCGGACACCAGCCCGGCTTCGGTGAGCCGCCGAGACTCGTGCTCCAGCTGGAAGCAGAGAGCCCGGACCACGTCACTTTGAAGAACCTCCGCGTCCCTTAGGCCGCCCTCCCCCAGCTCAAGGTCCGCGATGCGGTGCAAGGCCGCGGCCGCCATGGTGTCCGACATTACCTCCGCTGACTGCAGGAGACGCAGGACCTGCTTTGAGCAGCTGCAGTCCCGGAGCCTGCCTGAAAAAGCCCGCTCGTCTTCCGCGGCGGGCCGGTGCAGCTGCGTGAGTAGGAACCGAGGCATGGAGTCGCCATGGAGACACACGGACCCGAAGCTGAACGTCACTGGGTCCCTGATGACGGTGGAAAGGTGTGCTCTTCCACTGTCAAAAAGGAGAGGGTGGCAGACCCTCCTCTTCCAGACAGTCTGGGGACAAGCGAAGTATGCGGTTTGCACCCAGGGCTCGATGGGACTCCGGGAGAACGATGCTGCCCCATGAAAAGCAGGAAGACCTCGGCTCCTCGGCACCAGACTCCTCGTCACAGCCCGAATCAACTTTAAAGCCATGACGCAGCTGGGACGCTCACCTGGACTGGGAGCCTACAAAACAGGAGACAGCACAGACCCTCTTAAGTACATGTTTTCAAAATCTCACGTGTTCTAAGCTTCTAAATAATTCGAAAAATCTGTTTCAGTCACGTCATGTTTATTGTGTTGCTTGGGTTTCGGGTAAGAAGCGAACCTTAAAGGTTTTAGGGATGGATAAAAACAAACCGGACCGATTTGCCCTTGGAAAGTTAATGCCACTGCTAGGTATCTGACTAGTATGTTAATTACAGACTGGCTGAAACAGCCGACTATTTTGCTTAGTGCTTTTTTTTGTACAGGTCTTCCTAGTACTTATTCAGATAACATGTCCACAGTTCAAGTAAAAACCTTTATACTACCTTTCCGAAAGCTCACTAGCATGCTACGGATCCGGCATGGCTCCACAGCTACCGATGACAACCGCGGTTTCACTTCCGGGAGCGTGATGACGCACAGGGGGCGCGGTTGCGTAATGAGCGGCGTATTTACAGAGGTATCCAGTAATAGGTGTTACATAGAATAGATGTATTCTAAAACGCATGTACAGTAGATATATCCCAACACGAGGAACACAAGGGGGATATATCCAACCATAGGCATGTTGTGCAGCTGGGTTTTGGGTCCTAGTTATGTTAAAAACAAACACAGTGGTGTTATATCTGCATTGACTGGGGAGCAGCTTAAAAGCAACAAAAATATACATACAGAAAATATTCCTACTGTAGGGAGAAAATGTCAGTGTGACAAAGCGAAATCCCTGACATTTCAGCATTTTTTAGATCCCAAAAAAAGAGGACAGGTCCTGCAAAAATGACGTGTGGTCACTCTAATAGTATTTAGTAAGAGTGCCTTATAATTAATAGTGTCCTTTTTGTTGGACTGTCTAGAGAGAATGGAAACGTAGTCCACGTTTTGTCCCTCTGTTGCACTGGAATGATTTTATACGAAAATATTGATGCAGATATCATTTAATTTTCCACATCATGGTTGCACACACACAGGTTACTTCTCTATTACATGGAGACACAAGAAAAGAATAAGAAATTATTGACGCCAAAGTTTAAGCTTAAACTCATTACCAAAAATACAGCAGTTAGAGATTTTCCTTTTTACAACTTGATAGTACATGTTGATAGTCACAAAGAAGGTCTTCATAACAGCATTTCACAGGGGTTTGAAGAACAATACCATCGGCTTGGGGGTGGTTTTTAGCAAAGCTTACCTGCAGGCTGTTATCTCCCTACATCACAACAGATGTTCAGACACAACACAAAAAACAAGTTGATAGAGAACTTTATTTCAAAAGTATCAGCTTACAAAATGTAAAAATCCAGCTAAGTCAGACCTTTAAATTAACAAGGGTGTTTCGTGGATGAATTTTCCGTTGCTTTTACATTTTTAACAGCGATTTTTCACGCCACAGGGATACACACGACCTTCTGCGGAGTCAAAATGGATATTTATGAGAGATGAGCACATCTGCTACTGCTTTCTGAGGTTCAGATATCTGGTAAAAATAACAAATAAAATGGTTGCGCCGTCTGGTATATGCAGTCTGGCTTTATTGCTAAGGCAGTCAACAGAACGATCTAACTTGTTAAAAAGACAAGACGTGGTGCACAAGTTGAGCGAGGAGGTCTCCAGGTATCCGGGGGGGTGGGTGGGGGAGGGCCATCTAGTCATCCTTGTCTTTAGCTCCGTGCTTAAGGATGCGAGTGAACTCCACGTAGTTGAAGTTGCTCTTCTTGTCAATTGGCGCCTCGCGGAAGAGCTCGTCCACCTCCTCGTCCGTGAACCGATCGCCCATGGTCGTCAGAAGCTCCCTCAGGTAATCCTCCTGGATGAAACCTATGGAATAAAAGACTCTCAACGTCATCAGCTGATCAACCCCCCCCCCCTTTCAGGGGAAGTTTGAGACATTTCGATCTAAATGTAACTACAAGCAATCATCACCACCATTTCCTCCAAAACCTTTCTGGACTTTGTTTTTATTTGCGTTTGTCTTTATTGTTCATTCTTTTGCACAAACACAGTCCTTTTTTTTGGACATCATGCACCCTTTTAGACCATTTGCACATGCACACTCACACTTTAGTTACATACCTCATCTCTCTATCCTTATCCTTTTGTCTTTATCCTTCACATTATACTAGTAATGCATTACAGAATAATACATATTCTTTATTTGTATTTCTTATATTGTAGTCTTTATTTTTTGTATTTTTAAACTGTTGTTTAATCTACGCAATAAGAATTATGCCCTGGCATAACAAACTCCCTTGGAATGAATAACGTTTTATCTTGTTTTCTCTTATTAGCACAGACCCCTCACATTATAAATGCACTTTCCATGGGATGTTTGTTATGTACCATATGTACACTGCATGTTGTCCATACTGTGCCTTTTAACTTTCTGCTTTGCACTACTTGAATTTGCACAAACCATCACATGCCATGCATGTACTTGTTCCTGTCGTGTATTTTGTGCCAGCTATTTTTTTCTGCCTGTTACACCCTAACTGTTAATTGTCTATTGTCATGGTGTTCAACATTTGCAAGCTGTACCAACATGCATTTCCACTGGCCTTAGTCAGATCATCACTGATTCTAAAACACTGCCAGTTTCTCAATAAACTTCATTTTAAAAGTGACCAAGGGCACAATATTCATCCCAATGAAAACAGAACTTAAGGGACACTTATAAGCTACCGTGCGAGCTCCTCTTTTTCTTGCATGTTGTTCTGGTCAAATGTCAGTCTGTAATGTGTCACTCAGAACCAGGATTAAAAAGCATTATGTGCTTTTCTTCCATAGGAATTACCTCAATGTAGTATCATTTCAGACTTTGACAATTTCCTTGTATACTTTATAATCTGTTTTCTGACCTAATAATTTGTTTGCAGAATGTGTACAGTCTCTGGACTGCCCATTTTGTTCTATATTTATGTTTGTCTGTGCACTATGTTCTTGCTGCTGTATGCACCAGAATGTTCCCCTGGCATCAATGAAGCCCCTGTATTCTAATGTAAATAACTTCCAAATAGAACCAAACACTCTGTATTTTGCTATGAATTGCTCAATACTGCAGGTATGGGTTTAAGGCCACATGTTCTGGAGGTGCTCACCCGTCCCCTCCTCGTCAAAGCAAGCAAACGCGTTCCTGATGACATCCTCGGGGTCGGTGCCGTTGAGCTTCTCGCCAAACATGGTGAGGAACATTGTGAAGTTTATAGGGCCAGGGGCCTCGTTCATCATGGCCTCCAGGTACTCATCTGTAGGGTTCTTTCCTGGTAGGGATTTTGAAAAGATGATTTAAAAAACTGGTATTTAAATGTATCCAAAGGACTCTCCAAGGAACTAGTTACAGATGACACAAATGGTATCTTCCAGCTCTTCTTATACGAGTCTTACAGAAATCGTGCAACTGGTTGATGCAAATTTATCCAGTAATGGTAACCGAACATAAACAAATAGGGAGAATTTCATCACCCCTTCCCCTGCATATCTCAATACACCCAGTCTACAAATTCCTGAGAGAGACCAAATCTACCAACTATCTGTACTCTGGAGAGACAAACCATCTTCATCAGGCTGAAACCAGAAAAGCTGGTTCACAAAGCCATCACCTAACCTACAGAGAGTGGGAAGCATGTGGATGGAAACCAGCTTCTGCATTCATTAGAGTTTTGTACTTGGAAGTGCTTGGGTCATGTGAAGTCACCTTTCACAGTGGGGGGGTGGTGGTTAGGACTGCCTCATAACATTAAAGTTCTCAAGATTTATGGTTCTTCTCCAGTTCACATGCAAAGAAAACACCCCCAGGGCACAACTAGGGTTCCTTGAACTGATAATGAGTTTTGAATGCTGACCAGCACATCCTGACCTCAAAATCTCATCAATCAGTCATATGGACCTACCCAATGAAGCCAACATGTCATGCAGATCCTCCTTGTCAACGAAACCATCCCTGTTCTGGTCGATCATATTGAAGGCCTCCTTGAACTCCTGGATCTGGGACTGGTCAAACATGGCGAAGACATTGGAGGTGGCACGCTGGGGCCTCTTCTTGGTGGTCTTTCCCTTGGCTTTTTTGCTCGACATTTTGGCTGTTTTTTTGTTTTTTCTTTACCTTAATGAGCACAATAAACAAACCGTTACCATTATGAGGGACATCTGTTTTACTATACCTCTGATTTCTCATTAAAAAATTACTATTGCATATAAAAGCTCTGAAGAATGTTCGGAGCCAGAGTACCATCTGGCTAATGGGTAACATGTCTCTACACGCTAATAACAAGGGGTGGGTAACTTTAACTGAGGGTTGCTGGTGTCAAATTAACATTTGTTCATTGGAGGAGGGGGGGCTTATTTTGAAGATAATCTCAAGTCTGACTTCTGAATATCAGGCAGAATCACACTCTTTCCGAACAGACAACAACAATCTCTCTCCTGTAGCCAAAATCATTAATCCAGATGGACTGGGTCAGGCGATGATCAAAAATAGTGCGTGAGCAGCAAGACTCAGCTAGTCCTGGCAAGCGGGGCTTTGATAACGCTGCAGGAAGACCTCCAAAAGCATGTCACTCGCTATTAAAGGCGACGGTGCTGCCCTAGTTCTGGCTACATCCTCTGTAGGCAGAGAAATGGGAAGAACACTACAGATGATAAAATGGGCTAAACCGAGAGCTGAGGATTCACGCCGCGGGATTTTACGTAAACAGCTGATCGGCCGCGTTCATGGGTGACACGATACGACCAAAACGCATCTACGAAATAACAGCAGCGTCCTTCATATGTGACTCCGCAGAATCTCTTTTCTATTCGTCACCAGTAATACTGTTGCATGCAGCTGGTCATCTCCTGTAGTCAGGGAGACAACCATCACCATGACACATAGCATCTGGTTTTATTGAGAGCCATAAATAAAATTATACTCCGTACAGGGTGGATCAACGTAAACCAGAGGCTCGCAATCCAGTCACAGCACAATAGCAGCTGTCTTTCCAAACGCTAGCCATTCCAGCAAGAACTCACCAAAAAACTCAAGACAAATACATGAAAGCCTTTGACACAGAACAGAAAGATAAAAGTGATCAATAAACAAGAAGCAGACAGCCTATCTATGGCATTTCATCACTACATTGCACCACCTCAAAAAAAAAACAAAAACAGTAGATGCTGCTCTTTTTTTAACCTAGTGATGCATTATTGACTGGTTTAATTTTAACTAATAACCTACCTCCCCCCCCACACACACACACACACCCACACACAAACACACATTGGTACCAGACAAAGACTACTACTATGCGATCCAGACTCTTACTATCACAGATGGTTAGTAAATGATTAAAGGTTCCACACAACCTTGCTTGGTGTATTATTCGGTATAAATAATGTAGGAATGTATTACAACACACCCATGTAAAGCGCCTTAGGATGACTGTTGTGAAAGGTGCTATATAAAAAAATGCAATTGAACCCTGACCAGGATAAGTGGATGAAAAATGGGTGGGTGGATGCATCCCTGCATGCATAAAAATTGACAGTTTTGATTCCATTTGCAGCCAAAAAGAATTTAAAAGATGTTGAATTTAACGTTAAGATGTTAGATCAAACCAACCGTGAAACAACGGAATGTGAACGTTAAAAAAACGTCTTCAGATCGGTAGCAAATACAGGAGAATGCGATCTGCCCAGCCTATAACAACAACAAAAACAATTCCAAGATACATAAAAGAATACCGACCTTTACAAATAACAATTCCAAGTACGTCAGTACCACACCTATCGACACCGACGAGAAGCCTATTCACTGCAGGGTTAACTCACAGGCCAAGATTTCAGTGCATTACCACTGGCCAGCTTTTCTGATCAAGAAAAAACCTACCATCTAAGCGAAAGGACTTGTTAAAACGGATGGTTTTGTAACCATGACAGGAACCCCCCTACACTGCCCCCGGGCCCATTTGGCCCAAATGACTACGGCTCGGCCGTCGCTCCATAATCGCAGGGCACAGCACGGAAACGCAGCTCCAGTATTCAATCCAAAGCGATCACGCACCAAAAACCACCACCTACCATCATATTTAATACATAAAAAAATAAAAACGAACGAGGAAAGGCAAGCCATACCTGATGAACACGACAATAAAGTGAGAGGAACTCCGCGCTGCTTGTACACCACCGCCCTAACTTCCTGATAGTCAGAGCAGTTCCGCACAGGAAGCCAAGACCGAACCACCCTCTGGATTGAGGGGGGCGTGAAAAGTATTAAATATAATTGTACGTCAAGCTTTAGTTTACATGCCAAATACGCTTCAATGTTTTGCATAATAGTTGTAGTATTTCAAGTTCCGCGATTTTAAAATTTAGGTCTAGTTTTAGTTAAACTAAAATAGTTAAACTATTTTCCGGACTTGGTATCGTCCGGCACATTCCACATTGGCAACGTTGATAGTGTAGAAATGTCCTTTTAGGGAAGAGAGAGACGACTTCCGGTCTGAGTGGGGTTAGTTTTGCGCATATTGGAGTCATTAGTAACGCCAATGATATTGTGATTCCCATGTACTAGGAACATGGCTAAAACTGTGCTGTTGTTATTAACTAATTATGTTAACAAGTTAGTGTTAAGAACTAGCGGGAAAACTACTAATTTTTTATCGCCTTCTGTTTGTTTTTAACGCGAAATGTGCCACATGAGGAATGACTGAACGTACACTGGGTGTAAAATTAGACGGTGTGCATGGGAACAGAAAACCCTGGGGGGTCAGAGAAAACAGTTGGTAACCTTTGGAAAAAGATGGAGTGTTGCCCTCGAAGTCTGAAATAAGGATCCAGAGCGGAAGGCATGACTCACGCCCTAAACCGGTCTGCAGTAGCCCCCCTGTGTGTTACCGCTTCCAGGGATGTTTGCGTGGAGGGCGAGTTTGGGTATCCTCCTAAGCCCTGCGGGGAATATATGGCATATCTATGGCGGCAGTCACTTAGTGCTCGTGGGACGTTTATTCAAACTGTCCTGGTTTATGGAAAGTGATACGTGCGGTTTTATTTCAAACAGAGCTGCACCTGTGGGCTTTTGTCTACACTGTAATTCGTGTTTGGAGAAATAGCCGGGACTTATTTAGTGTACTCCTGAATTAATGTGTCAGATAAGTTATTATTCACAATTAGGCTGCTTATTCTGTTGAGACAACACATGTAAATGTCAGTCGAAGAGGACATCGCCTGACTTTTTTTACCATCTGTTTTGAAATGGTTGTTAGTGCAAATGATACAAGAACGCTATTAAAATTCCAACCATGTTGGTCTAAACATGGATGCATGAGGGAGCATCGCTACCCAATAAACCATCACGTGACCCTTGAGGTATTCAGTAGTAGTATGGTCGTTAGGTCCACTTGTACTGGCAGAAGAATAGGGACATAAGGGCCAATGGATGGAGAGCAAGATGAGGTAGGCAAAGAAGAGCATTTCCCCACTGGGGTAAAGTATGATCATTCCATTTTTATTGTTGTACATTAATCCAATTTGTGTAGCACATTTCCCAAGATTACATTGCCCAAGGCACTGCCCATAGTATGTTTGGGATGGCTGGGGGAGGGGGTTCATATGATGCAAAGGTAACATAATATAATAATAATATGTAATATAACAATAATATAATAATGTGTCAGTATAATGTGTGTCATAATAAACATCAGTGTCTACAGTGTAATGCTGTTCTAGTATGGCATACTTAGCCACTGATTTTACCCAAAGTTATTTACATGCTTTATGAAAGCCGCTCTTTATATATTTAGATATGTACTGAAGCTGGAGACAGTTCACCTGACTGATATAGAAGTGCGAACTTCATTATTCATCTCTTTTTGTCCTGAATATAGGATGATCCTATCCTTATCCATTACCCCCAACAGGTTCCCTGGGATTCAATTAAATGTTAGTGGGAAACAGTAAATGGTGATGGTGTGTTTCTCCCACAGATGTGGCTGAATGATCTCTGATGCCGGAGATATTAATAGGTATGAACCAGTGAGGAATGAGAAGGAGGGCGTGGAGACGGACAAGTGCATGTTTACTGAGGGAACGGGGGCAGAACAAAAACACCATATTAATTTGTACCACCTCGGAAATGAAAGATAATGGTATCATCCCCATAAAATCATCCGTGGATGAGGTCTGGTTGAAAACTGGGAATATTGCACAATGAACACAAGTTGCAGTAGCACATCTAAATTATAATAAATAGAGAACAATATACAGCATAGTGTGAAAATTGACCTCTTCAATGCACCTTTTAAACCTAAACATCTTATTATTCTTATATTTTATTTAATACTTGTATTTCCAGTTAGCTACGTGTACTGTAATCACCAGACCTGCAGATTCCTAATTAGCCTGTAGAGGGCACAAAAGTCAGTCTGAAAGGACAGCCGTGGGCTTCACGGACCAGAGTCCAGCAGGTTTTAGACAACATATTCTAGATAACACACCCCATCAAAGGTGACCCCTGCCATGTGTCCAGGGCTACCTGGGATGGGCCCCACCCCCCACACAACCCTGTCCAAGATGTACGTTTGGAAGTTTGATGCATGGATTTTAATTATCAACCAGTTCACATTTGAAATATCATGTTACTTAAATAATTAAAATCCAGCTTTCTTTTACCATCAACTGACTAGCTTTAGCCATAGTGACTTTTTTTCTTTTTTGGTTGCGGGGGGGGTTGGTCACTGCTGCACTCTAAATGCAGTTGAGATCACTATCATCTGCTGGGTCTTCATAGCCATTAGTGTAAAGCTGGGGACTTGATCTTCCTGTCACCATGCACTTAATCCAGAACATTCCGCAACCATTCACAACAAATTGCTCACCAAAGATTGGTTAACTCATGTTATTTGAAACCAGGCCTTTGTGATTAATTGGGCCCTGTTTTTTGTCATAAATTAAATAATGTAAATGTAAAAAATAAAATGATACGCAGCTCTGTTGAATATGGAGTTTTATTGTTGTGGCATAATCAGCATGCTTTCGGTCTGCGTTGGTGGCGATCTTTGTCTCTGTGACCACTGGAGGGCAGGCAAATGACGTAGAAACCACTCATAAATGCGTCCTCATTGCATTTCAATGGCGTTTATTAAGGAACGGCATTCTCATTATTAACTGAACAAAATGTAAAGAGTCATGGTAATAATGTCAACCATATATTTTACAAAATAACAGGTCATAATCATTCATAATTTACTGTTTAGCCAGTCTAAAAACTTTGTGAAACACAAACGTCCAGATTCCTTAATTTTGAACATGATATGAAATTATGAAACTCAGCTTAATAAGCAACATATCTCAAATGCCACACACTGTAAACACTGATCAAGGTTTTATTTTAAAAGGAAAACAAAAACTAAGGTAAAGGAAAGATATTCGCATTGTTACTATAATAAGACCTCTGCCACAATCGTCTTCACCATACTTAGGATTCCATTCTTCGTGCCCCCAACCCCCCGTGAATATACAAACACACGACCCATCTTGTTTCCACACACTAAACACGACGTGAAGCTCAGACGGGCGAGTCATGTTGCGCACTCCTAAGGCGTCCAAACCCCAAGCTAAGTCATGTTACTTGACCAAATTCATCCAGCCTCCCCGCGCCACATTTTACGCAAATAAAAAAACTGCGAGTCAGAAGTGTTCAAAATATTCCGCCGTAGCTCTAATATTTAGGGATAGTAAATGACACAGGTTTTGTGTAAATTCCGTTTTCTTTTTTCAGAAGGTGGAGAGTCTTTGCATATTTGGCAAGTTAGAGTTTTGTCTCAGAATAACAGCCAGTATACCTTGAACTCATAGAGGTATTTTTCCTTCCTACTGTGGAGTTTTTGGTTCCTCTCCCCCACTGTCTTTCTTTCATTTTCTCCTGGCTCACATACACAATTTTGTATAAACAATGTGATAATGGATTAGCCATACACACACTTGTTAGGTGCTTTGGAGCACTACATAAAAATTAATCAATTTGACAATTTGTAAAGCTTGGAAATCGCCTTCAGTCTCTACAGATAAAGACTGGCCCATCACTATTAATTAGAAGGCAGCTGATGTGGTCTTTGTCGCGAGTGCAAAGCCTGAAGGTCACTCCAGTTTCAGGCAGCATTGAAACCTCCTATTTTGGAATAAATGTTGCCATGGTGATGTCCAGGCCAAGCCCCACCCTACCGGTGAGCTGCAGTCTTTCCTGCTACTGGTTCCTCAAAAGCCTTGGCTAATGCCAGAAACAGAGGCGGCTTGACAATGATTTAGTGGATGTGCAGGTGAACGGGGGGGTGACAGGTGGGTTAAGCTCCCAGAGACATATGAGTGTCTGGCCATGATACATGTTAAAATAGAAATCAGTGACATCTAACGGTGACTCGGATTTATCTCACGGTTTGATGAGATGAAATCATTATCCCTTCGTGTTGTCACATTCCTTCTCGACTGGCAGCATGGGTCCTTTTTCTGTAACCAGTCCCTTTTCACAGAAAATGCACTTCACACACAGACTGATTGGCGGCCAGGTCGCAAGGGGGGGAGTGGGGTCTTATCACCGGATTAACAAGATTGCAGGACCAGATTAAATCTTCTGATTGACAAAATAATTTGCTTTGAAGTTCAGTGTCACACATCTCAACAGCCGTCCTGCGTGGGTTTGCATTTAATCCTGTAAACTTTAAAAAGCATTTTTCCAACTAACAGTTCACGTTACCTTAAAATAACACTCTGCTGACGGCACTACAGTGGCGGGTTTCATCAACAACAATGACTACAGGAATGACGTGAAGCAAGTGGTGAACAAACGTTAACAAAACAAAGGAGATCAACATTGACTTCAGGAGATCGTACACCCTCCCTCCCCCCACTGACCATAAATGGTACTATTGTGGAGTGGGTGAGCAGCACCAAATTCTTGGAGGTGCACATCACATAGGACCTCTCCTGGTCAAAGAACACCACATCACTGGCAAAGAAAGCCCTACAACGCCTCTGCTTCCTCTGCAAATTAGAGAGAGCTAGTGCCCTGGTACCAATCATGGACTCCTTCTATCGAAGCACCACTGAAAGTATCCTGACAAACTGCATCACTGTGTTATTTAGAAGCCACACCGCCAACAATTGAAAATCAGTCGGCATTGCGGGAGACCCCACCCACCCCTCTTACACCCGCCCAGCCTAAAAAGCAGTCGG
>JAODJW010000092.1:244738-257991 GCA_026777045.1 Hyperopisus bebe
GTGGGCAAGGCCTCCCAGGCAACGGATCCCATCCTGGCCCAGACGCGCCCAGGTAAGCCTTCATAGCACAGAACCAGCAAGGGAGGACAGCATGACTGTCATACGAGCAGGGGGCCAGCTGACCTCTAATGACCCCATGGCTAGAGTGGCATGTGAAACACGCTGCACAGACGAGAGGAGTGATGCTGCGAGGGATGTGGGCATTGAAACTGTAATATACATTCAGGACACAGAGATATGCTACCTATACATCCAGCGCAGGCCGGGCAGTAGACTGACATCCTATCCAGGGTGTCCCCCTGCCTCGTGCCCTGTGATAGACTGGATAAAAAGTTGAAAATATGGATGGATTTGCTGTTGGCACAAATAATTTTTTAGCTTGTAGCTGAGTGAGAATCTTGCAATCTCGGACTGGAAAAGTGCTGATGGACAGATGATGGAACAATTAGCTATACTGTACAGCTCAGTGCCAAGCTTATCATAAGTGTTTATGGATGGAGGGATGGATAGGTTTGTGGATGGATGGATTACCTAGAACAGGATGGCAGTGATATCCTTTTACTTAACTGAACACTGCACTGACGGAAAACTAGAGGTCCCCACAGGAATCACCAAAAAGTAATTATGGAAAATTTTTGTTTTTTTTTTTTATTTATGTAATTTTTTCCACCGTAGGCACCCAGGAGATCGTCGTGGAAGTAGATGATGAAGGCGTGATCTCGATGAATTTTGAGTGCTCTGAGATGACGCAGGACTCAAAGTTTGTGTGGTCCAAAGATTATGAGGAAATCAAAGATTTTGCTCGCCTAAACATGGAGACCAAGGGGGGAAAGTAAGTGTGTGTGTGTGTGTGTGTGTGTGTGTGTGTGTGTGTGTGTCCATCCTTCTCTAAGGTAGTGTTTCATTTTGCAAGTTATAATAATCTGACGTGATATTCTGATATGATGTTATTACCAAGTTATAATGACTGTCAGAGTAAGAGATTTTTTTAAACAAATAAAAAAATCATTCTCAGAAGGATGGATTTTTCAACAAGAACACTATAAAAACAGTGTTATGTGATATTTGTGTCCTTTGTTGGTTTGATCACCTTTTAAGGATTTTACAGGTAATGAGGCAGCTAATTTTGAATGCTTTGTGCCCCTTGCAGGTCAAAGGCCACCTTTAAGACCCCAGACCAGGAAGACCTTGGCATCTACTCCTGCATGGTAACACACACAGATGGTGTCTCTGCCAGCTACACCTTGACCGAGGAGGGTGAGTTGGGGGGTTTTCAATTGTACCCTTCAACATTGTGCCACTGGAACGTCTACCGTCCAGTGACAATAAGGATAATAGTGATGACAGGTGACTCTGCTCTCTTCCCTCTCAGGCTTGAAGGAGCTCCTACAGATTAGCCATGATCATAAGTTTCCCAGTGAGTGCAGCTTCTCATTTTCCATCATGTCCTCCCCTCTTCACTACCCCCCGACTGCAATTGGCTGTCCACTGGCTTGGGGCTGAGGGTGCTTATGACAGCTCCTTCCCCGCAGTTATCCCCCTGAAGTCGGACCTCGCCGTGGAGCTGCTGGAGAAGGGCAGGGTTCGCTTCTGGCTCCAGGCTGAAAAGATCTCCGCCAACGGGAAGGTGGACTACGTGTTCAACGACAACATCCTGAGTCAGGGAGAGGTGAGCTTTCCTGTCCACCTCGACCAAAAACAGACCCAAAACCCCCAACATAGACTGAAAAAAGATCCAGAACGTAGACCCAAACGGTGCCAGAACCTTCAACAAAGACCGAAACAGTGTCACAGTTTTTAACATAGACTGAAGCTGTATCCAGACACATCAATGCATTCTTGATAATTCCAAATTTGTGAATTTCCAGCCTCCCACTTAAAAAACATACTAAAGAAAGGTTGAACGGAATGGACCCATAATGGAAATTTTCACAAGATAATGCTAATTCCGCTGCCATTCAATGCTAACCTAACACGGCGATTCTCACAGACGTCCCAGCAGAAATTAGCACATTATAAATCATGACGTACATCATGTGAACAGTAAACAAGCGTTTGTCGCTCTCCAACCCTGCCAGACCTATACCGAGCCGACCCTTCTGCAAACTGAAGCGAGGTGGTCCTTTTGCGGTACTGGTCGGGTGCAACTTGGTTCCTGTAAGCACCAATAGTCTTAATGGGATCATTAATTTCATGTGAAATAGATGGAGCAAAACTAATTATTTTCATCAATATTTGACTGTCATTTAAAACTTTGGTAATTAGTCCAAGTTTGTCTATTACCATTATTAACTAACTGATGTTTTGTCCCTTACTGAAAATGTAGTTGAAGTTCCCGAAAATGACTCAAGTCCTAACCTGGTAAGGTAAAGTTCCTTTAATAAGTGAAAGAGAAAACGAAACAAACAGAGTATCCACGTCCCAAACCACGGTGATTTTTTTTTGGAACCAGGACTTTTTTCAGGAACTAGGAATTTCTGTCGCATTCCCACTGCAGGAACGCAGTTCAATTGTGGTTCCTCATAGACAGTTCCGGAACCTGTTTTAAGTCATCTTCCCTTGCTGATGACCAGTTCCAATACTATGAATAGAAGTACAGAAGATGGTAAACATCCCCAGATGGCCTTCTTGCCCCGCGCCAGATTTCAAGGATACATCGGTTGCATCCTCACCAAACGAGATCAATCCCATGATTCACTGTGCCCCAAGTTCGTTCTTGGCAGACAAATTAGCAAAACCGGTCTTGCCAAGACCACAAGTATGATCTTTATGTTCTTGGCATTGAGAAACAGCTCTCATTAGAGATATAACGTTACATTGTTTTTTGTTCTGTGGAAAACAAAAGATTTGCGTGCCAAATGTAATAATTCATTTTCAACATGTGACAGGTTGCATAAATAAATTATAAATAATAGGCTGTGTCCTGTCTTTCAGATCATGCGATCGATCCCCCCCAATAACTAACAAATAACTAAAAAAATGACTTATTGTTTTGGCGTAGTGGTGTAGTTTTATATGAAATTGTGTGTTAAAGTCAATCTTATGGACTTTACGAACTTTAGGAATCTCCCATGCTTATTTAGCATAAAGGTCCCAGTTCCTGTTATGTGGTGGGAAAGTGACACACAAAACTGGCTAGGAACTCGGAACCAGGAACTAGGTTCCTGAATTTTAGTGGGAAAGCGCCTAAAGTGACAGTGTCTACACTGTGGAGGGCATGCGTCTCCTGACTAAGGTAAACTGAACTGGAACGTGACTCTGCTCTCACCAGAAATACAAGATGAACTTCGACAAGAACACAGGAGTCATCGAGATGTTCATGGAATCGCTGGAGGCCAAGGATGAGGGGACATACACCTTCCAGATGAAGGATGGGAAGGCCACCAACCAGTCCAGCCTGGTGTTGATTGGCGATGGTACGCGGGGCAAGCTGTAGGGTTTCATAGAGAAAAAAAGGTTTTAAGTTTCTGTGTTTCAGTGAATTTTCTGGGTGTCCAGGAGTCAATAATTCCACTCAGCACTAAAAGGCAGCATAGGACCGTCACTAGGCAATATGACTGCTTCTCCTGCTACAGTGGTTCTCAGACTATCTACTGTTGCATCCCACCAGACTATATTAAGTTCTCCAGGTGCCATCATGACCGATGATTATATACAGAGATACCTCTGCCTGCCATGAGAGGGAGCTTGTGTCCCTTAGTTTGAGAACTACTTTCTTAAAACAATCTTCCACTGTCACCATCCCACAGAGAGCTACACACATGGTCTTCAGTCCCAGTGTAATATATCATGCATGTTGAGCTTCCCTCTCGGTGAGAAATGCGTCTGAGAACATTTACCACTTCTACATTTTTTCCATAGCTGTCTCACTGCCAACTTCCAGTGTCCTTACTGCAAGCCATTCAAATTTTTCACTTTGTCAGATGACCGCCTCTGTTGCCCCAATTGATCACAATAATATGATATGTCTCCTTCGCAAGAGTTTGTATCCCAAAGGGTATTACTTTTATACCCAGTTAGACAGGTGGATATTTAACTTAGTACTCTAATCACCAAAAAAGTTCAACAAAACCTTATCATGCAAGATTAATGCAAAATTAGCCAGTTAAAACAGATGAACGTCACATTTGTACCAACTGCTAAAATAATTCACAAAAGATTATGACTGTTTTGAATTTTATTTGCTTTTTTTGCAGTATTTGATAACCTCCGAAAAGAATCGGAGTTCCAGAGGAAGGAGTGGACCAGAAAACAGGGTAAGAACATGATCCAAAATCTTCCTCCATCCTGGTGGGCTTCCGTACTTTTGTGTCGAGGTTCGCTCTTTCCTGTGAGCTTAGTTGTGTTTTGTTGTGTTGTTTTCACACAGGTCCACACTTTGTGGAGTATCTCAGTTATGAGGTCACCCCAAACTGCGTAGTGGTGTTGAAGTGTAAGGTGAGATGGTGTGGAACTTGCTCTCAGGCTTAGAAGTAGGTCAGGACTCTCTAAACACAGGCCTTACACATAACTCCACTACCATGGGGAAATGACTACCCCCCCCCAAAAAAAAACAGCCCCTTATGATGGGAAAGTTGTCAGTACAGGCCTGTATTTCAGCCTGAAAATAGCTGGCTTACCTCATGAATTTGAATCGTTCATAACGACATTCCCCCACTTTACTTCCGATCCCGATTATCATTCCCTCACTTACCCAGTCTTACCCAGAGCTGTGAATACAGCCAGAGGAGCTGGCAGAACCCGGATCAGTATCTCCTGCAGATAAAGGTGTTTGTTAGCAGAATTTATATCACCAATGCAGTGACTGGTGGGAGTGTTGGCAGAGGTATACAGAGGTACAGTCAGTTCCTCTGCAACACGACTAATGCGTTCCTGAAAAACCTCGCATTCACTAAAATCACGTACTAAAATCACATATATCCAATGGAAAAAAATAAGGCTATGGAAATGCGACTCAAAAGCTTAGTAACTTACGCCAAACAAAATGAATTCTATAATAAAAATTGTGAAGCCAATGGCCAATAATGTAATTGTATGCATTTTAAATAAGAAATAATAAAACATTAATAAATTATATCAAACATGAATGGGTCTCATGAGAATTGCCTTGAGACTTCAACCAAACTTGCTGAACGCGCTATCTTGTCGATTGCCAACTGTCCGGGGTACTGAGTCAGGGCCACCGTGCAGCTGGATATGCGCACAGCACAAACAGCACAAACAGCACAAAGTATGTGGAGGGGCACTGAAGACAAAATGGCTAGCGGTAGTCTATGAAAAGCCAATTCAAGAGAATTGCCAAATTGCCTTTTTTAAGAAATTTGCCAAATATTTCAGATTTTTAGAACATAAGTCTTTAACCTGTGCGATATACCGATCCACTAACAATAAAACAATAAAAAAAAAATCATTAATTGGACATCGCTGTCGTTCACTTGGATAGCTGTTTTTGCGGGGAAGTAGTCTTTCTTGCTAAGACCATAACCTAGTTTTGCGTAGTGCTGTTCTCTCCAACTGAATGCAATTCTGCATCATATTGGACTTGGGTACTGATAAATCAGTGGCGTCAGAACAGATTCTTGATGTGATATCATGCGTTGTGTAAGGAGTCAAACCCAAGAGGTAGTGCTCATAGGCTTTGCTCTCTACCGCTCCCTGCAGGTGGGGAATATTAAGAAAGAAACTGTGGTCATTTGGCATAAAGACGATCGGGAGGTGAAAGTGGACGACAAACTTTCCTTCACCGAGGGTGTGCTGACCCTGGAGATCTCCCAGGTGAGCAGTCACAGAGAACACATCCCAAAAGAAGGTCATGCTTCATGTGTTATAAGAGCTAGCAGATTCCAAGAAAAAAATACAGCTACTATGGTACAATCTCCATCAACAGTAACATCCAGAAAAGTCTTTCCAGCAGACTGACGTAGAAAACTGACTTTCTGAGCATTACTTCCTAAATAGAACAACTCTAAGTTTAACAATGTGTGTACATAAGATTTATATTAGTTGTTTGAAGGATGTGTATTTTGTTTTCTACTTTAACGAAATAATTTTTAGAACACTAATGCGTAACGGTAATAATGAGTAAAATATTCTATTCTGTTAACATGTTCTTTACAAATATTTTGAGTGTCTTCTGATTATATAGATTGTACTGGTTACATCGAATAATAAGTGTGAACATATTTGGTCCATATCCCACTTGGGGGTGACACCAAAGGGGTGGGAACTGTAAAAGCTGAGTCGTTCACTGGGTTCACATCACCCCCAAGCCCCGTACATGTCAGATCCTTCCCAATATGTGAGGGTTGTGCAAACCAGTTGATTTGTTGTTTCCCACCACCAGTGTAGTGACTGTTTGTGGCCACTAGGGGTCCCTTGAAAATGCGTGGTGTGAATGGTGGTGAACACTGCCACTAGGAGCGCATGTCTGTCAGTGGGCGAGTCCTAACATAACGTCTGTGTCTTATTGCAGCTGAGTACCACTAAAGCCCCAGGCACGGAGGTAACTGTAAGTCCCAGGAGCGAGGAAGATGTCTTTGGGGGTTTCATTTACACACTGTTGCCATAACAACTTTCTGACTGCTTGCGAGTGTATTTTTTCCCTGCAACCAAAGCAGGAGAGAAAAGCTTGACTTTTCGGGAGCTTGACCCGAGGAATTCTCAGCTGGAATTCTGGTTTTCCTCTCTATCGAAACAAGGGTGACTCCGCCCCCCCACCCCCCCCAACCAAAGCTGGGCACTAAATCCCACCCATCTCTCCTGCAGATTTCGAAGAAAGATGCCGGCATCTACCAAGTGACTGTGAAGGATGACCGAGGAAAAGACACCTCTGTGCTGAAACTTGTCGACCAAGGTCAGCGTCAACAGAGTCGAAAACAAGTGGCTGATCGCCTCAATAGCAGACTCTAAGCCACAAATGACTCAGGGAAGTTACAGCTTCTCAGAATGATGGCCACCTTTTGATCAATGAAATTGAGAGCCACTGATGGACATCAGAATGTGATTTTACGCAGTGGCTATTTACCATGGCTCTTTAAAATAATTAGTTTGACACAAATCAATAATGAGTAGATGACACCAACGTGTTCCAGTTTGGAATGGAGGAATAACCCCGACCTACTGCAGTCCAGTTCTGAGAAAGTTCTGAAGGGCGTTCCAGCCTAGTTCCTGGTTCCTAGCTGATGACCAAAAGTTTTGGCAATGACTCAAATTTTGTGTTTCGCAAACTTTTCGTAAGAAAAACATTTCATAAGTTTCAAAGGCTTTTATTGACAAACATATCAAAAACTCCCCAGATCTTAATCCCATTCAGAACCTTTGGTCACTGCCAAAACTTTTGGCCATGATTGTACATCTGGCACACAGTGACAGACACATAATCTCCTCCTGGTGTCAGTACTGATGCAACTGTTTGTTTTTGGATGTTTTGAACAGTTAAAGCAGTTTTGAGTGTTAATGTACTTCCAATGATTGATGTGTTTTAGGTTTCAAGGACTTGATGAACCAGGTGTTCAGTGTTATCGGTAAGTCTCTCGATGTCTCTGGTATCTTCGGTGACGACTTGGCTGGTGGTTCGGCTGCCTGTCCCGGTTAGCGTGCTTGAGTTATCATCTCAGGGAAGATGCTAAAATGAAACCAAAACCAAATTTAAAGAAGATTCATATTGGCCAGCCTGTGTTAGCTCTTTGGGTGCTCATAAATGGATCTACGATTAAGGATCTGTGGTTGACTAGGTTGTCAGCTTGTAAGTCATCGAAATTACCAGTAGGGTTAAAATGGATCCACTTCACGTTTCTTCTTTGGTAGGACCTATAGCTATAGATGGCCGCGTTATCACAGTTTGGAATTCATATCTCGACATCATGCCTGCGCACGTGGGTAGTATTTTTGACTCATACTTCCAGGGTAAAGAGTTCAAATCTGACCTCAACCATGTGTGTATGGGGAGTGCATGTCCTTCTGTTGTTACATAGGTATTCCTTTAGGTACTCATAACTCCTATGCAGTTAAGCTAACTGGTATCTCTAAACTGTCCATTGTCTGTTTGTCCTCTAATGGACTGGCATCCCATCGGGGGATAGACGCTGAAGATCTGCATTGTGCTCAGTAATTAGCGGGTCTTCATTAATAACCCACATAGTACATAGTATGCCCCGCATAGTGCGTAACCCCGGAGCAACATACCAGCCCAAGGCCCTCAGCTTCTCTCTGTATCCTCATAGCCAACTCATCCACACCGCTGAAGATTCAGAGCACAGAAGAGGGAGTGCGACTCTACTCCTTCGTCAACTACTACAACGACGAGCTTCACGTCACCTGGCACCACAAGTACGACGTTTGCCCGTGTGTGTTTATGTCTATGCCTAAGGGTCCCTGTATTTACGTTCCGTGGCTGGGTAAGGAGGGTGCAGATAAATATCCCTTTGCGGGGCAAGGTTTATCAAAAATATACAAAAAGGGGGGCAGTCAGAAAGCCTTTTAGGCCGGCGGACCTCCAGGATTCTCCCTCCTAGAGACTGTTGACTTGCCCGTTTGGGCTTCTTACCTAAGTAGGCTTTAAGCTTTCCCAGTTTAGGAGATTACCTGTCACCTGTTAGCACTCCCTGTGGCTGACTGTCAGGAAGCCATGGTTACCATCAGCCTGCATGGGACTGATCGCCCCCTGCTGTATGGGGTGAACTCCCAGAAAGTGTTCAACTGGGGTTTTTGTAGCACCATGTTTGCCAGTATGCGTACATGCATGTCCATGGGTGCATATCGCTCTGTGTGTGTGTGTGTGTGTGTGTGTGTGTGTGTGTGTGTGTGTGTGTGTGTGTGTATCCTTCCCTGTTACCCAAACCCTGACCGTGACCCTAACTTGACCCCAGGGACTCCGCCATCACCTTCACAGACCGGATCAAGAGCGGCGTGGTGGGGGAGCAGCTCTGGCTGCAGATTACTGAACCCACAGAGAAGGACAAGGGCAAGTACGCCATCGAGTTCTTCGATGGCAAAGGCGGCCTCCGCAGGAGCGTGGATCTGTCTGGCCAAGGTGAGGCGTGCCTGAGTTTGAATGGCCCCATCCACTGTGGGCATGCCAACCAATCGGAGTGCGTTCGACTCCACGCCCAGCACTGCAGGGGCAAACAGTGGTTCAGATAATAGTACTTAAACAGATCACCTTTCACAGGGTGGTATACAGGGTATACAGTTTTTTTTTTCAATATAGAAACATGACCCATATCTTTACTCCAGGCTGTTTCACACGTTATGCACATACACGTACGCTCATTTAAGATGATCCACCCCCACCAGGTGCATGATTCCTGGGTCATTGCAAAGTCAGCAACCCTCCCTTATAAATCTCTCCCTCTCTCTCCCCTGACTCAGCGTTTGATGACGCCTATGCGGAATTTCAGAGGCTGAAGTGAGTAACTCCGTTATGATAATATTGTTTGTTGGCTACCTTACATGTCCTTCAATCAGTAAAGTCCACTATAATTTATATATGGCAATATGAAGAATTTCACGCTCATTCTCCATGTGGAGGTACAACTAACATCCCCAGCTAATGTGAGACTTTATCTTGTCTTTCACAAGCCCGATCCTTAACCGCTCTACCTGTTTCTCTCATTTTTATGCGGTGCTTCATTCAATATTATAGACAAATGGCGGTGTTTCTTTTTACTTGCCTGAATGACGTACCCCTCTCTCGGTCAGCATGTGGCCATTTGGAAAAACTGGGTAATGTGTGGTTAAATGGGTTAATATGGTATACCTGTGGTTGTAAGGTCACAGGTTCAAACCCATGACGGGCAGAGTGGTTTCATCATTGGGCACTTGATCAAAGCCCTTAGCCACCCCAATTGCTCAAAGGACCGTCTGAACCTGCTTCTTGAAAAATGTATGTCATTCTGGATAACCCGTCTGCTACATAAATAAAATGTGCAATTGTAAAACCGTGCTTTATGCAACAACACATCCTCAGTGCGGCATTTTCCAGCGCCAGACAGGATGGATGTATCGCTTTCTTTTCTAGTTGAAACGGATCTCTTACAATGGGCGTTAAAAATAGCTCCGAGGAATCGTCAGCTCAGACGTATTTCCTGTTGTGCAACATGCCACCCGAACGTTGCTTGCTCAGGCCATCCTGACATCTGCCCCTTTCTTTACAGGGCTGCCGCCATTGCAGAGAGAAGTGAGTTCATACCCCTCCGGGCGTTAAAAAAGAGACGCTGAGAATGTTCCCCGGAGTCCTGCATGAGCCTGGGCTTTTATTTTGACAGAGGTTCCCCTCGGGCATCATGCGCCTTTGGGTCTTTCCATTGTTTGCTAGATTACATCGACATTTTGTCTTTGAAGTTGGATCAGTCAGGGCCTGTAGATTCCATTCCCATCAGAAGGAACATTAACATATATTAATAAATATCTGCAAAAGGAAAATTGCAGAAATTAGGAGATTTAAAGGTTATTTGAGTTCTGCTCCATTAAGGAAATTCTTGGTGTTTTTTGATTTGAGATAATCCACAAAGTGTTGAATCTTGTTGCTGCAGTCATAGCCATAGGGGAGAGTGGCTATGGAGTGTTTAATATACAGAAGTTAGTATGACTAGTTACAGTAGTTGTAGTTTGATGCGGAGGACACAGTGAGGTGAACTGAGCCCTTAAACTCTCCTCCTTTACCTCTGGCGCCCCCATGAGGTTGTGCCCTTACCTCCAGTGTGTGCCTTTTCTTCCAGACCGAGCCCGTGTGGCGGGAGGACTGCCCGATGTGGTCACTATCCAGGAGGGCAAGGTAATCGCCAGTCTGTAGGGTCATGTGACCAGGCCACTTCCCTGGGTACCAATCTATGCTCCCATGATCCCATGCTCTCACACCAGACCCCGTTAGGCCCCTATGTGGGTGCCAGCAGAAATCTTAAAACTACCCTCATGTCTGTCAAGGCTGGAGCAGTTAGTGGATCATCCACAAGTCTGATCTTGAAATCATAATAAGACTGTTCTACTGAAAAAGAGCTCTTGACAGGTTACTTGATCTATCGGAATCTGTATTTTGCATAGTCTATACGTTCAAAGTCTCTAGGATTGTTTGAACCTTTTTCCAACATCTAAAATATTTCCATACACCAATGGCGGTCTAGTGCACTGAGAGCAGTAACAGTTAACATATAAAAACTTGTTTATCTTACGTATGCTCAGTTTAGCTTATTTTCAAACACAATGCTGAACCGGGTGGCCTTGCACATCCAGAGAAGGTGCACCATGGGAGTTTTCACCACTGCTAGGTCCGATTTTCAGCCTTCTCACTACACAGGCCCTGAACCTCACCTGCAACATCTCCGGCGACCCGGTACCTGAGGTCACCTGGCTGAAGAACGAGCGCGAGCTGGTGTCGGATGACCACTACATCCTGAAGTTCGCGTCGGGCAAGTTCGCCAGCTTTACCATCACCACGGTGAACACATCTGACTCGGGCAAGTACAGCATCCTGGTGAAGAACAAGTACGGCACGGAGAGCGGAGACTTCACCGTAAGTGTCTTCATCCCCGACAGTGAGGAGCAAGGCAAAGCCACAAGGAAGGAGAAGAAATAGACAAAAGAGCAGCTACCGTATCTAGGAAAACGAAAAAAACACTTGCGCAAAATGAATCAATTAAAAGATTACCAGTGGTTTACGCAGGTTTGTAAGTGTGCACTTTCCTCCTCGAGGATACCTTGTAGAACTTCTCACAGTTAACGAGCCGGGAGTAACGAATGTTTATTAACAACAGTAGTGGATAGCGGTTACCCGGGCGTAGGAGCAGGAGTTTCCGAACATTCTGACACTGTCCACTCCTGAAACTCTAAAGACTTTCATAGTTCCGTTTGTCCGTTTGCACCCTGCCCCCTTCAGTTAAAAAAAAAAACAGTTACTGCTCTTCCTGGTTTGGTGGTGAGTGATCTACTCAGAGATGAGAAGGTACTTGCATCATCCTTGTATACCAGCTGTCCTGCTACATTTTTGTGATCTGCCAAAAAAAAATTCACAAAAAGTTTCCTCGTCTTGTCAGAAATAGCTCTGCAGTGATACAGCCAGGGTGTTTTTGTGTGTTTGTTCTCGAGCTTTATGCTGGGAGATGGAAATGGGATTTTGAAACAGTGGGATTCCCTTGCCTTCCCCCGGAGCTCTGTCTCAGCCAAAACAGACGACTTCTGTCTGGCTTCGGACTGACCGATCGATCGGTGTCCTCCGTCACTGACTTAGCATTGTTTATTTTAAAGACCAGCGGGAGCATTTGTTTGACGTAAAAAAAAAAAAAAAAACCAAGCTATGTAGACAAACCGAATTGCTGTTTTGTTGACATGGGGCCTGTGTCACATAGTCGCATAAACAGTGATTGCGTGCTGTCAGATGATCCTGTATGCAGACCACATGCCCATACCTGTTGATCCATTAGACCCAATGCTAAATTTAACTTCTTGGAAATAATACAAGCCAGCAGAGAAGAGAAATGGGAGAGCACAGGAATGTACTGTAGAGGTGGTGCAGCCCTCTGTAATCGAAGCAGCCCCCCCCCCAGTGTTTGCTGGGGGCCCCTATTGGGGTGCAGACCTGGCTTTTCTCCTGAGTAGTGGGTGATTGACAGAAATATGCATGGGGAAACTGTGCATCGTTGTGTGTGTGTGTGTGTGTGTGTGTGCGTAAGTGTGTGTGCGTGTGTGTGTGTTTACTACATTGACTGTTTCTGAATATCACCAGTGTGTTACTTCACACTGCACACTCCACTTCCACCCCCCACCCCATACCAATCCAGTGGACTAATAAAGTAAAGCGAAGTGCCCTCACCTTGTCCGTTTGCTTTCATTGCGTCCTCTGGCTGCCCGTCACATGACTGGACAGTGTCACATGACCACTGTCCTTGCTGCTCGCCCTTCATGTCCAGATCGCCATCATCTGGGTGACTGCTGTTGTCTAATTCACCACCTGTCAACTCACTGTTTCTTTTGCCTCATCCTCCGCAAGGTGAGTACCAGGACGACCAGGAAACTCACCATGGACCATTTGTTCAGATTAAAATTTTCACATTTTAGCGTGACATGGCGTCGGAGGCATTCAGATGTTGGTTTGACCTACCTGCTACCTGTCTGTCAAGTGGTGTTCTGTGGAATCGTCATCTTTCTGAACTCTCAAAGTTTCCCAGTATGAGTCTTTCGGTGTAGGTTAATGGAAAAGGTGTTCAATCAATGTAGCTTTGATTTGACATGGGGGGGGGGGGGGGGGTTGAGGGCACTGC
>JAODJW010000092.1:261679-272436 GCA_026777045.1 Hyperopisus bebe
GCAGGTGTGGCTCATCAGAAGCCAAGTGGGACAGAAAACCTACTGGATAGTAGCTCTCCAGGACCGGAGTTGGAGACGACTGTCATAGACTGTACTTACACAAAACCCTAGATGGTGTAGCCTACACACCAGCACTATATGATATAGCTTAAATAACGATAAAAAAGTACAGTATAGTATAGTAAACACATAACCCAGTAACACAGTTGTTTACTATCACAAGTACTATGGAATATACATGTTACAACTGGTAGTGGAGTAAGTTTTTTTCACAACAGCATTACCACAAACACGTGAGCAATGCGTCACGCTGCGACATCACGACGTCACTAGGTGGTAACTAGATGGTTAACTGGAGCTATCAAATTGCCCAGAGGTGTGTGATTGTGCCCTGTGATGGCTTGGTGCCCCATCCTGGGTTATTCCCGGCCTTGTGCCCATAGCTGCTGGGATAGACTCTGGATCCTCCACAACCCTGGATGTGACAAGTGGTTTCAGAAAAGAGATGGACAAATACTGTACATAGCTAAGTGTACCTACTTGTAACTATTAAGTGTGGCTAACACCTCTCCTAGCTGAACTGAAGCTAATGGAGTATGACTCTGTGTTCTTACAGACTCTGTTCGGCTGAAGACTGAGTCATCGGGCAAGGTTACCGATTAAAGAGGGCAGTGCACATTTACAGAGAACCAGGAGGCCCTGTGATGTCAGTCTCGAACTGCCGAGGAAGCAAATCATCTCCTGTCTCTGCAGCTCTGAAGCAGAATCATGTTACAGGCAACACATTAACTGACTTGAATTGGTGCTGTTTTCAAGAGCTATTTCTCTGACGTGTGAATACCTTGCAATCGCAAAATATTATGTTGGTACCCCCCCAAATATGGCCAAATCATATTAAACACATGTTTAACTTCAAAAACACTTGGTTCCCCACCTAGGCACAGCACAGACAATTGGAACAACAGCACAAAGAATTTCAACAAACCTGCGGTGTTTGAAGATAGCAAATCATTTGGCCATATTTATTTACATTTAGAAATGGTCAATGGAAGTCAGTATGTATTAAATATTTGTTCTGCAATGTAATGATGTTTCTGTGTGGGATTCAGAAAAAACAAAATTAAACTGTAAGTGTCTTTGTCCATTTCACTGTTATTATAAACTTTGGTTGCATGTTTTTTCTGCATAGGATTTTTGAATCTTGCTACCACAGAAGGAATGACTGGTGAATAGCCATCTTCCAACCACCAGGCAGGGCCACAAAGAGCTCATCGCGGGCATCGACACATCCTGGATAGGATGCCAGGGCACTTACACACACGTCGGACAGCTTGCAGATGCCAAATCAGCATAACTGAATGTCATCGGACTACAGTAGTAAACCCACACAACATAGCGCAGGTCGTAGAGAGCACAATCAAGCCCCTGGAACTGTGAAGTTACAGTGCTGCCCACTGAGCCAATTACTGATTAAACACCTGCGCTGCAATGGTTCTGTCTGGAACTTAAATGCATTTTTCAGTGGCGAACGATTCATACAAATACATTATACAAAACGATTCATACGATTAATTGTTCTTATGGGACTTTGTGTAACCAGTTAGGACTTAGAAGTCTTGCATTTATATTCATGGAATCTTATTCATGCACAGAAATCCACTAACAACGTTTTAGCCGTGCACTATTGAAAATATAATATAAAATCCATGTCAAATTTAGCAGAACGGTATCGCAGCTAAATCTGCGGTAGCACAACCTTAGGAAGAACAAAACATTTTCACTATCCGTCATTAAAATGATCCAGAAAATCCATCCGTCCAACCATCTTCTAAACGCTTATTTTGGTTAGGGTTATCCAGAAAATGCCACTAAAATATTTATTTTGTTTTTCTGTAGCATCCATATGTGCGGTCCTTTTAAGTCTGTTATAATGTCGAATCCCTCTTACACAAATTGAATCTCTAGGATATCCAGGTTAATATCTAAATGCCTAAACATTGCTTTTTCTTACAGCCTATATCAGATACAGACACAAATAACTGCACTCGAAAGCTGAAGGATGTCTTCTCGGTGAGACTAATTCCATAAAAGGCATCGAATCTGGGTCACAATAATGGTGCTTTACGTGTCTATCTTAACTTCGCTTTATAGGTAACATATTTCATAATGCATTCAAACTGTGGATTGTAAGTTAGATTTCACATGTTTTGCATTGACAGATGACGTGTTTATAAATATCACTACTCCTAAATGCTGTTTGTGTTGGAATGAGAATTACAACATTCCGGCGTGTATATTTCCTCTCCGCTTTTGCATTTTCTAACAGCTCTAGGGGGACTGATTAAGAGTAATTAGCGGCCGTGACGCAACCGGAGCGCTAGCAACAGCCGGCTCGCGGTCACGTGGGACACGTGTGCAACGTCACGGCGCGCTCTGCCGGAGGCGGTTGCGGACCGCGAGCCGGCGGCTTCGGCAGTCGGTGTCCGGCGTCTGTGACTCTCAGGGCGCGCGGCCGTGGTGAGGAGGCGCGGGGTCGCCGCGTGAAGACTCCTCGCCGCGCCGAGTCCAGGTAAACCAAGCCCGGAAACGGACCCCCGGGTTAATGTCTGTGTCTGACCGGCTCGTCGGCTAAGCCAGTCCCGGACCTGTGCTGTTAGACCTGCTGGCTTCCCGCGACAGTTCGAGCGGCTGTTTATCGCCCCGAGTCCCGGACCGAGGCTGATGGATCCGTCGGGTTAACGCGTCGGTTCGAGAGGCTGTTTATCGCCCCGAGTCCCGGACCGAGGCTGATGGATCCGTCGGGTTAACGCGTCAGTTCGAGCTGTTGTTTATCGCTCCGAGTACCGGACCGAGGCTTCTGGACCCGTCGGGTTAACGCGTCAGTTCGAGCGGTTGTTTATCGCCCCCAGTACCGGACCGGGGCTGCTGGACCCACCGGTTTAATTCCACTTATTTATTATAGTGTTAAATGTTTCTGGCCGTTTCTCTGTTGTCATTATTCTGTCTTGCCGTTTTTGTTGTAATTTTTGTTCATTTTGTTTTATAAATTTTTGAAATGTTCGTGTTTTTACCATAAATATTTTTGGAGCACCGTTAAGTATAAACGAGTGAACCGTAATACACCCATTTCACGGCGGTTGCCTTCGCTCAGCCTTTACTAATGTTCACCTGCAACCGGGTCTAACCGGTTATTTGCTGCATATTTGGATGCATTCGCTGTCGTGTATAGTTGTTTTGGACATTTACGGTCGTATTGCGGTTATTTTCAGTTTTGGTTTATGTTTAATTTGGATATTATTTATAGATATCGCAGTCGTCTTGGATATTGCTAAAGGTTATTTTCGGTTTTGATTTATTACTGTATTGGGTGTTTTTTACGGTTATATCATCGCCGTTTTGCATGTTGCTTACGGTCGTGGTTATTTTCAGTTTTGGTTGTATTGGATTTCTTTTTACGGCTGTATCACGGCCACTTTGTCTGGCACCCCGAATTTCTGTGGGTGCATGGATCAAATGCACAGTATTTAAATGAAAAATATAAACCTCCTTATTAAATCATCAGCGTCGGGTGTGGTGGTTCAGAGGGTGACTGGGGCTGTCTGGTTGCAGGTGTAATCTCCCCTAGATTGTAATGCTTCCCAAGGTGTTCCCTGTAATCTTGTTAAAAGAAGCTCTCCGGAGAGCACTGGTCTCCCGCTTCGAAGAAGCAGACGGTGTTGTTCACCGGGACGGTCTTTTAATGACCGTTTCTAGCGGTCCCTCAGTAATAAGTAACTTGTACTGTGCCACGACGTCGCCTTCAAGAACCTCAGCAGGCTAGAAAGGGAGAATGTTTTCACGTAGATGGCAAACAGCAAGCGGCAATCTTGTCTTTGTGTATTTGTGGTTTAACTGAACAGCATTGGGTAAGAAACAATATATGTTAAGTATAATTTAAGTCTTCACGTAGTTTATAGAAATGGCTCGTTGAAAAGGCGATGTGTTATGTGTGTATATATATATGAGTCGCACATAATTAGGGAATATTTAATATCTGTGCAAGAATGTCTAAGCTCATTCCTTAGTAGTTATTAAAAAGCATCCGTTTCATTTCAAAATATATTAAAGCGCGTGATAAAGTAATTGTTACATTGTGCTCAATTTAACTCGTATTTCCTGGACCATACCAATACTTGAGGGGGGGGAGATGTTTAGACTGTGTGTGTGGGTGGGTAGCTGGCGTGCATTTTATCAGGCTTGTTGTTCACAGTTAGTTTTAAGGGGTATGATTATCGTTCTTGAGTTAAACAGCTTTTTAAAAATTCCCCATAATCTGTTTGGGCAGAAATTTGCATCCAGGCATTTTCATTTCCCATGATTACCACAGCAGATTTGGCAGGCACCTGTGCTAGTTGCTAGTGATTCTTTATTTTTATCCACACCTGTACAGGCTGCCAGACTTCACTGCTGCCGGTACTGGCTCTGGATGCAAAGGTCTGTCCCCATCTAAAGTGAACACACAGGGGTGGGCATGAATCGGCGATTCAGTCTGTTCATTCAACCCAGCTGAGCTAGTGGGGACATTCCACTCAGTATTCTGATGACTTACTCAAGCTTTTGTGTAACAGCAGCAACTGCTGTTAAAAGAAAGAGGAAACATGAGAAGCTGGGGCCCTCCCAGCACAAAGTGGGCCTTGGCTGCTTTTCCGGGGCTGCAAAACTTCTCTTATGGTTAGAGTGAGATGAACACAGGGGTGTGTCTGTGGACAAGACCTGGCTTCTCAGACCTCAGTCCCTTGACTGGCATTTCAGCTTCTGGTTTTTGAAGCATACATGGGATCTGCAACTACATGCTCCCATGCAGGTGTAAAAATAACTGTTTGAAAGGCTCATGGTGTGAATGAGACTCCGAAGTGAAAGTGATACTGCTCATACTGTGCAAATGAGCCGTTTGAGAGCTGCTCTTCCTTGTCGGTCTGCTACTTTGTGAGTTCCACTGCAGAGCTCTGCTAGATTTCAGCAGATTTTTGCCTTGCAGTCCTGGAGTTCTCTTGTTTGTGCTGACAATGTACTCATTGCATCCTTGCATGTGTAAACTGGGACTCTGTGATATGAGTGACCTCATCCCCAGCTTGCAGAGGGGGTTGTAACTCTCTAGTCTGCCGGAACATAGTACTGCAATAAGCCGCGTCGCATGGACTCATGGAACGTAGTGGCTGCAGTCACAAGCCTCTTACCTCTGCTGCTATAAATCACTGTTGCTTCTCTCATGCAAGCTCTGGGTGTGTTGCCTTAACATCCACATACTTCTGCACATCAGTAAAAATAAAGCTGAGTAACAGTGACATCATGAAATAAGAAAAGGGTTCAGTCATGCTTAGGTTTGTGGGCTTTCCAGGTGTCCTGCCCCCTGGGCCCAGGTGAGGAAGTCAACTATGCCTTTTTAAGGGTGGAGAATGACAAAAGATTGAAAAATCCTTCAATCGATTGGCCTTTTTGTGCCACGATCAACTGTCAAGATTGTGTTTAACCACAGTGCTGCCTGCTGACTTCATTATGTCATGCCAGGCAGCTTTTATTTGCATGCACTCATGTGATAGGGAACATCACCCTGCTATCAGAGCATGTTGTGCCTGGGTAGCTGGTAGCATATTTCTACTCGGGCAGCTTTGATTCACCATGAAGTTGAGCGACAAGTCTGTGCTACCTGCTGGAGCACCACAGGCCCTGATAAGCTTGTTTGCCTCATTTCATACAGTTAATGAAGATGTGCTCTTTTCCCTTTTGTGAAGAGGAAATGCTAGTTGTGAATGACTAACTCCCTGTAAAGGGTGCTAGAGCTAGACCATGACAGATATCGCTGAGGTTACAGTGATTTTGTGGCATTTTAAAAACCAGATGCATAGATCTAACATTAATATTTGTATATGGAAAATTATCTGTTGGAAGAAGCCTGGGGGGTGCATGAACTTGATGTTCTGGTCATTCCAGGTAGTCATAATCCCCCACCCCTTTTCCCCCAATCCCCTGTCTGCTTGAGTGGGCTTTTTGCCAGTTGCATGACAGGATCATGCAAGCTGCTGCTGTTTTGAATGTAAAGATTTTCTCACTGTGTGTGGTGGTGGGGGTGGGGGATGATAATTTGAGCTGTGCAACATCTAGCCAGGAAAGACATTAGCAAGAGCTGAAAGGCTCAATATGGGCTGCTTGAGAAAGGAAGTGGATAGCTTTGACACTTTTTAAAGAGGGGTTTCTCAGAAAAAAACATAGCTCTGAATGTTTTCAAAGCAGATTTTTTTCTTATCCAAATCAGAGATCGTTGCTCTGAGATTTCAGGCTGAGAGAAACGTCTGTCAGGTGTGGCTGCTATCTCACCTGGGAACTGCAGTTTTTTTTCCTCCAAAATCATGCAATGCTTATGGATCCCGTTTGGTTTTTATGGGGTGGGAGTAGAGTTGGATGTTTCAAGACCACTTTTATGCTGTCTTGGTCTTGTCACAGTCTCAACGGTCTATGGTCTTGGTCTTTTCTTGGTCTCGGATCTCTGTGTTGTCTTGGTCTCGCTGTCTTGGTCTTGCTGTCTCAGATCGACATAGTGGTCAAGAGATTTGGAGCGAAAAGTATCCATGACCTTCAAATGCAACCAATCAGTGACATACATGCATTTTGTTGTGATTCAGACGTTGGTGCTCACCCAATCAAAATATGCGCTATATGCGCAAAATAAGTGTAGCGCTAGTTAAACGTTAATGAAATGTAGGGCTGCACGATTTGGGGAAAATATTGAATCTCGATTTTTCTGACAGAAATTGTGATTACGATTTCATTTGCGATTTAATTTTTTTATGTCAATATTCAGTGTGTAGTAATTTTAAAACATGACGCAGCATGAGATACCATTGATCAGTATTAACTGGTCTATGTTCTAATGCAAGGATGAGAATGTAAAGATGTGATGTGTCAAGTGAAGTAATAATGAAATCAATTACAATTATAATATAATAATTATAATTACAGTCAAACCTCGGATTGCTTGCAAACTTGGTTTGCGAGTGTTTTGCAAGACGAGCAAAAATTTTAAATTTTAACTTGATAAACGAGCGAGGTCTTGCAATATAAGTATTGCGTATACACTTAAAATGGTGTACATTACTTAAAATGGTGCTGTTTGACTAAATAAATGTGACCATTGACTTTTAAATAACATCTGCATATCACGTTGTGTACTCCATTTTCCCTCCACAGTCCAAAGACATGCTGAGGCTAATTGGAGTTACTAAATTGCCCGTAGGTGTGTATGTGTGAGTGAATGGTGTGTGAGTGTTGGCCCCCCATCCAGGGTTGTTCCCTGCCTCGTGCCCATTGCTTCCGGGATAGGCTCTGGACCCCCCCCCCCCGCGACCCAGTAGGATAAGCGGGTTGGAAAATGGATGGATGAAACCAGTTACATATTTCCCATCCTTTAAACAGTTGTTGGAGGTGTTAGCTGTTTTGTCAGATGACTTTGGGACCAGTCAGTACCTGTCATGTCAGTCCTCAACAGCACACAAAAGTTAAGGGAGTCTTTTTTTTTTCAGCCTCGGTCTTGGTCTCGTCTCGACTTTGTCTTTGGTCTTGACTCAGTCTGCCTTGGTCTCAAAACCCTCTGGTCTTGGTAGTGTCTTGGTCTTGGTTTAGGCGGTCTTGACTACAAGTCTAGGTGGGAGGGGAGCAGATGAATTAAGAAATGATTGAACAGGGGTAGATGCACTCGGCATGGTAGTGGCCTATTATTGGCTGGGCCTCATGGCTGAGATGAGGGGAGTTCCTCACTTTTTCAACTCAGTGGGCCCATAGGGGTACTTTGGGATTAGCTGCTTTGTGCTCAGCTTGCCAAAGTCGTTGGGTTTGAGAGTGAGGTTTGCTGCGTGTGGATTTTGGCATCATCCGTTCTATCCCGTCATGCAGATGATGAAATGATTGTCACCCGTCATCCCTGTCTGGCACTGACCGCTGTGTGAAGGGCCATGCATCCTTCATGATCTCCTACAGTCTCCGGTGGCTGCCCTCCCATGACGGGACACGTTTCTTTTTTGCTGGTGTGTTTCTTCTCTTGTGTGAGTGAGCAGGCTTGACAGCAGGGTCGCCTGGGACAGGATTGTGGGCCTAGCTAATGAGTTCTGGGTTGATTAGTATGGACTTGATTCAGGGTTGCTGTACTCAATGCATTTGTTTATAGAATGAAGACAGGGACGTGAAGATGAAGGGTTGTGGAGAGGTGCCCGTCTTTAGGAGGGTGCTGTCACCTTTTCTGAAGAATGGCTGTTGTATGGCCTTTAGTAGTTTTCCAGAGTTCAGAGGCAAATTTTAAAAATACAGACCAAAGAAAAGCATTTCCAATTCAAGTACCAGAACCTTTCATGAAGGGTGGTTGACTGACTTTTCTACCTGTGGAAATGGAAATGGACTTGCATATCAGAAATGGTGGTCGAGTGCTGTCAAGGATGTATACGTCTGTCAGGGTTTTGCATGCCCTGTTTTTTTAGGGTTTTCTTTGAAGCCTGATTCATACCACCCCCCTCCCCCATTTCACATCCGTTTTTCTCTTTCCTCCTCCGTGTGAAAGTGGTTCTCTCTGCCGTGAATCGGCCTTAAATGTTGAGCTTCTGAAGAGACTTTCTGTCACAGCCTGCTCATTTAGAACCATATGATGGCTTGAACCAATTAACCTTCCACCTCCATTGGCCTTGATCCCTGGTGTCCTGGGCAACATCTCAAACTTGGCTGAAAGATCAGAATAATACTCAAACTCTTATGTGCAAGGGAGCAGGTTTGTGATGAGTGTAAACCCAGGCTGCTGCAGGTCCTCAGAAAGGAAGCAAGTTTGATGTTTTTCAAGGGCGCTGCTTTAGACCTAATAAACGAGTCCATTTCTTAAGTTGAGGCATAAGGAAGTTTTTAATTACTAATGGTTTTGTGTCTATTCTACTCATTTTCCATTTTCATTAAAGATCGGGAGGAGTTTCTTAACCTCTAGTATAACTCAATAGCTGCTAGTGTGACCTTGTAGGGCATTTAACCTGAGTTTCTCTATATAAATAGGTAGCTGTGTAAACAGAGGTGTTAAAGTTTAAACTGAGTAATTGTCCATGAAGTGCTTATTCAGTTATTTACTGTGTATGTAGAGGATTGTTTGTCTTGCTGTTGCTGACTGAGTGCTTGCTTTGCACAAATCGAAAATGCCTTTTACTTGTGACCCCCCCCCTGCAGTTTACGTATGAGCAACCCAACTTAAGCAAGGCCACAAGCTAAATGGCTAGTGTGGCAAGAGATGGGTCAGTTTCTATTCCGCGTATGTTGATGGTTCCCCAGGGTGCTCGGAGCATTAAAAGATCTGTATTCTCTGGTGTTGCATGATACAGCCTCTGCTGCTGCTGTCATGACCCAGTTCATTGTGGGGTTCTGGTGCTGAGGCCCATGGGTTTGGTTGTGTGGCAGGAGTGACCCTGGGGCCTGTATTACAAAGTGAGATTTGTTGGTTAGTAGTGCTAAGTGGTATATCAGGTATAATTTCCCACATGGTATGAATATTTCATTTACCGTCATACTTATAGCACAAGTGAAACAACAGCTGTAATGTTTTAGTAAGCAGCAAATAGAAGATAAGTGGGAGATAAGTAAATAGAATCGCTATGGTTGCTGTTGAGAGTTTGAGTTGACCCTTGTTAACGGTGCATACTCTTCTTTCTAACAGTAATAACTTTACAATACATCAATTCTCCACATATAACTGTTCAGTATTATAGTATTTATAGCTGCTGTTTCAGTCTGTGCCTGAAAATTTGGATTATGGAGTGACACATCGACCCTTCACCCTTTTCCCCCAATGCATAACACTGTGGGCCATATTATATTATTATATTATGCACTCCATACATCTATGCTCTCATCATTCTGTAAACTCCATGTCCAATAGTATTCTGTAGTGCAATATATGTACAATATGTACATGTATATGTACAATATGAATATTTATATCTTAAATCTCACTTGCAACATAGCACATATATATTTTGTATATCCCTGTATATAGTATAGATATAGTTTTATATTGTTTCTATATTTCCTCTGAGCATTGCAATAAGCATTTCACCGCAGGTTGTACTGTGTATGATGATGCATGTGACAAAATTTGAATTTGTAATATACAAATTACTTGTAATATAATTAGGTGTGCGATCAAATGCATATTGGTAAGGCAAAATATTAGCGATTTATCACTAATTATTAATCATGTCGGTTAAGCAAAGATTTTGTAACCAGGCTAAATATATGGTAATCAATAAAACGTCTCTAAATATAGATATACGGTTGTATAAATACAGTATACGGTTGTATTAAATAAGGCTTGCTGCCATCTAGCTAATTATACATTATTAGTCTAATAAAATATGTCGGTTATACTATCAAGCTAAATGTGAACAATTTTAATAATGCACCGTTTTAAAACATCTGCAAATGTATTTTATTTAAACACTTTCAGCTACGGTAAGTATGAACTTGAGGTAGAGCCTGGCGATATGGCCTAAAAATAGAATCTCCGATTTTTTTCACAAAATATCCGATTTCCGATCTCCGATTTTAATCGATTTTCCCCTCTCCTACTTAAAATCAAACTACAGATGACAAATAAATGGTTCAAAAGTTTTAACTTTATTTAGCTTTTTTACTTTAGGGTTAAAGTGCAATCTGACAAGCCATAAAAGATGCTTGTAAGTGAGATGGCAGACCACGCCATT